>BGPR01002326.1:121543-182810 GCA_013235015.1 Araneus ventricosus
ATTACTGTTATTTGCAATATCTTGCATCGCTTATCCGAAAATCTTTCGCCATGAGCACTCAACGCTCGCGTAGTTCAAAGTGCCTGACCAGCGATTCGTTCATATCAACATGATCTTATAGGTCCTCTTCCATAATCACAAGGATTCTCCTATTGCGTTATAGCCTATTGACAGGTTCTCCAGGTGGCTTGAGGCCTGCCACCATGTGACATCCGAGGAGACAGTTGCTCAAGCTCGTAAGTGGTTGGATTTCCGATTCGGAGTTCCTCAAAGATCTCCGCCAAGAGAGGTTCGTATTCAAGAGTGATGTATTTCACACTGGCGAAAACCTTCGGAATATTCTCACACACAGCCGCCTATCATCCCTCAGGCAAATGGCAATGAGAGATGACACCGAACCTTGAAAGCAGCCATGTGCCCACATTTGTTCATTGGTGTCGGCATTGCTTGTTTTGTTGGTCTTGCACCATCTTCAAAGAAGATCTCGATCCCTCTAAAGTGTATGGCGAACATCTTTGTCTACCAAGTCAATATTTTCACAACAGCAACACAGGTTGCAGACAGTCTGTTTCAATAAAACAAAACCCCATATTCAGCATTTGCGAGCAACCCAACACCTAATCATTCTGTAAAACCTACTTTTGTATACAGAGGTCTCAGTGTGTTCCCATGTCTTCTTGCATGTGGATACTGTTTGACCTTCCTTGTCAACTTATAGATCTTATAAAGTTCTGTCACGAAAAATAAAAATTACATTCCTAAAGGATAACAAAAAAGTGACGTGACTTTTGGACAGACATAAACCAGCTCATCTTTTGTTGGACAATGTTAACTCTTTTGAAAGTAAACTTGACTCTCCTGAGCGACAGCACCATCTCCCACTCCTTCAGCAAAGGAGCCTAAAAATAAGATATGCTCTTTGCCTGAAAAATCACCTATACTTACACATTTCGAGCAACTACTTCCAGTAATCGAGATTTTGTGTCTTAAAAATTATAAGAACCAATTTTTCCAGGAAGGGGATGGTGGGCGGCGCAAGGACAAACCACTAATTTATTATTGAAATGTAAAATGTATCTTGTATCTTGTAAATTGTTATTATTCCAAATTGTATCCAGGTGCGATGGATTTGTTCGCATAAGCTTGTCATGTAAATAAGTGGTGTAAATAATGTAAATTAAACATATAATTTAAATATCGTTTTATTGGAACCGCACATCCAGTCTATCTTAACGCCAAAGTAATTCGAAAAAATAACCAGCTATATAGATGAATATAGTTCATCACCAGGATTGTAGATCTGTATAAAAATTTTAGACGAAATCTGTCAGCATCTATCTATTATCAGGTATGTAATGTTACAGAATAAAAACTACAACAAACTAATGCTGCATTTTTTATTCATCGCATTCTCATGCCTGAGTACTAGCACTAGTCTACATACACCATGAAATTTGGCATGTGGAGTTGACATCAAAATAATAGATATGCATCCAATTTTTAGAATAGTTTTGTTTTATGTATTTGTGTATGTTGTGTCCTTTTGTGTTCTTATTATCCGACTTTTAGACTTGTGGAGTTTTGTCGGACAGGTCATGCTGTGGGATGATCGAGCTTCACTATCCTGGGAAATTGGGAAGGTCAGGACCCGTGGGGTTCGTAAGTTCTAGGAAGGATTTGGGTCTCGACTTTGTATTGAGTTCTTGTTTCCAATTGTTTTTTTTTATTGGGGGGATTCTGTTGGTTGTTTTCGTGTGTTTTATTCCCTGCAGAATGATTTTTCAAAACTATTTTAACTTTTGATATCCGGTGCTGCGTATTGTATATTTTTTTATTATTAGTGTTTTTATTTATTTATTTGGAATTATGTTTTACTAGAAGATTTGTGCCCGTCTAAGATGGGCTTTTAGCTTGCCAACACTATCTCGGATCTGATTGTCACAAATTTAATAACGAAAGTTGATGAAGAAAATCTCATGCACATTGCCAGGGTACTTAAAAAATTTTTTTAAAAAAGCATGAAAAACAGAACTAATGAATCAATTGACACTAATTGTTTTTTCGGAGTAAAATTAATGCAAAATTCGCTAGCAGAAAAAAATGCATTACCAAATACAAAATCAAAAAATGCTGAATGCAAATCCCTAAGTAAAAGGAGCCTTTTTTCAGTGTAAGAACGCTTTCTTTTTCAAAGATAAGGGAAATTCACTTCCCCTCTCAAAAGCCCTCCGAATTCTAAGAAAAATAAAACCTCCCTTGTTCACTGCTTCTGGTTTTTGTTGCTACGCCCACATTCCTGAGTGTTAGAGGCCTTCTTACGGCTTTCTAATATAGATGTCAATGTTCTGATTTATGCAAATTTTAGCATTTTAACTGTTTTTGCTCTTGAGGAAGATAAAATTTTGATGTCCTAATTGGTTTATTAATGATTGTAACATTACTGTTTTCATAAGCTGTTGATTTGGATAGTTTTCTCTCGACCGGCCGATTTTCGGCCTCACACCCTCTATTGTAGAATTAGTCGGTGTGGGATCTATCTATATCCAGTTTTAGTCCCAGTCATCCAGTGGGAAGAGTTCTAAAATACATGGTCGATTCTCTTCACTCTGTGAGAAAACTAAACACAAAATGTCACATAGTGTTGAAGTATAGAAATCAGTTGAGGAGAGGAAACATTTGCTGGTTTTAAAAGTAACAAAGTGTTTGTTCTTGTGATATTTGCAGTTGTGGCTTTCCATGCATTTAAATTTCATACTTATTTTTCCTTTCAGGGCTGTGACATATCTGGGGGAATGTACCTGAAAATTCAAAATGTTTCTACATTATTACAGTATTTATTGGTATGAAATTATTACTTTTTTTGAAATTTGTGATACTCTGTTTTCAGAATATTGTCATGAAGATGTAAAGAACTGCAGATTATGATTACATAATAAAGTAGATTTATTAGCGTAAAGCAACTCGTAACATAAGATCAATGAGAAGTTGCCCATTACTTTTGGGAATCGGCATTTTTATACAGATACAAAATATTCGAGAAACATAAAACTAGAATGTTAAAGAAAGATCTTGAATTATCCAGAACATAAATGAATATTTTGAATTAAAATACCAGTCCTTGTATAAAACTACCTTGGCTTGGACTCAAACAGGTTTACTGTCCACCACTCTGCCAACTGAGCCACGGCTATCATTGACTAGATTGCTTTGTGGGGCAATATTTACATGTCTTAAGAAAAAACAAATACATGTTTGCATGCAATCATCAAAATTTCAGTATTGGATAATATGAGTTATTGCTTGTTTACGAAATGAATCTGGGGCTCACTGTAAGCCAATATTGCAAAATAATATGACCTGCTTATTACTTTCCTAAATTGAAAAGTTTTATTCATCTAGATTTTTTCTTTATGCCCCATGCCCCATATCATGCCCCATGAGGGAGCTGTACCATCCTGTGGTGCGTTCTGAATTTATATGTTTTGAAAAAAGATACTGAAATATGTTAGACATCTATGGAAGTTTAAGATTTTTGCTTCAAATAATTTAATTGAATGAAAAAAGAGTTTAAAAAATGAGCAAAACCATCAATTAAGAAACAATTAAAAGTTACTCTGTCAGAAGCATAGTTTTGTTTTCAAAACCATATACTGGTAGTTATGCTTTTTCACAAGGATATAATTAATTTTCCTTTTTAACCACTTCTAATGACAAAGAATTAAATGAGCTGTGTTTGCTTTTTCTGTACAAGAAGTATTGGAAAATCAACAGCTTTGATGCGCGCTTCCATTTGACTTAATTATGGTTGATCATGAAGGTGGTTTCTGATTGTATGTAGTTCGGAATTAATGCTGTACCTGGATTACAGAATAAATTCAATAAACCTCACAACAGTCTGTTCCATTTTGTGTGGTGAAGCCGTATTGAAACCAAGAATGACAATATCACTGTTCTGATACCAATCAGCGTTCATTTCATTAAAAAAAACCTTTGATACCTAATATATTAAATAAGAAAATGGAAGAGTATTTCCTTGTTAGTTTTTTTGTGTGATTTTCTTAACCACTTAACAGTTTCCTTTTTCTGTCATATTGTGTCCAAAAATAAGCTCATTTTTTATAAGCAATTTTGAATTCAAATTTATTTTATCAATTGAAATCAGTGATCAAAACAGTTATAAGTATTGATTTTTAAAATTTTTAATTGTAGGGGAAAAAAAGACCTAAAAGCCTGTTTACCTAATCTAACCAAACCTGGCATAAAAACTGGTTTACACTTTTTTTTGCTATCCAACATTAATTAGTCTGCTAGAGCCATTTACTAGAAACATTGCAAAGTAAATAAAGTGAAAAAGCCTGGACAATCAGTGGATTGGCTTAGGGAAATTACCTGCCCAAGCGGCATTCGGGCAAATCGGGGAAGTCCACTTTTTCAGTACCCGAACGGAGTTCGGGCAAATCTTTTAATTGGTTACGAGTGTAAACATACCATCCAGACACACCTGTGTTATGATTGAGGTGGAGTTGTTTTTAAATATTCCTTTATGATATAAATATGGTTTTTAATCAAAATGAAATTCATTTTAGATGAAATTGCAGTAGACTGATAATGTTACAAAATAACTCTCCGAGTTGATCATTTGAAATGTTTTTTTTTTTTTAAATTAAAAGGAATCTTTTATTATTTACTTGTTAATTGACATTTTTCATTTATAAAATTGTTGAAAACATAAGGCAATTAAAAATCATTACATTATTACTCTGATTACAAATGGCTTGCAAAAAACTTGAACACAATACAGAAAGGAGCTTTAATATATGTTATGATTGCTCTACATTATTATACTTGGTCGCATTGAGAATATCTGCTCTATAACGCCTACAGTCTACCGCTCTGCCAACTGAGCTATCGACGGCTACATCGAGAATATGCAAGAGGTAGTATATTTCAGTACCATGTGAAGTACAATAAAACCTGCCTATAACGATATTGTAGGGGCATAGAATAATATTGTTATAGACAGGTTTAACATTTTCACATCCAATATTTAAGTATGCATGCATTTACTAATAATATAACTAATTTCATTGTGCTTATTCATTCATCTTACAAATGCTCGCTGATTTAAAATTGTGCTTTATAAATTTAGACACTTTTTTAAGAACTTCAAAGAGAGATATATTTAATAAAATAATAATGATAAAAGTATGCATACAAAGAAGATATAAGCATTATTTTTTTATAATAATATTATTGAAAATCTCTTAATTTTGTTTGCTCACTTATTGAAGCAAATGATACTTGCATACACGTATTCTTGAGTCCATATAAGGAGTTCAGATGTTCTAATTTCGAATGAACAAGTTCGATAGCGTGTGAAAATAGAGGCTACAAACATTTGTGTTCATTCCAATTGCTAACCCATCCTCTTCCCCCCCCCACTCCCCTGTTAAACAGGCTCTGGTTTCTAGCCTCCTCACTCGATTCTGCTGCTATCAATATTCTGGACCATATGATGTAATTTCTCAAGGAAAAAAATTGTTATTGTATCGTACCAGCTTTCTAAGGTCCGCTGCAGCTGCATCAGATAAATCGCTAAAGGCAAAAAACTGGAGAAGCGATAAGAGGCTTGAAGTGCAGTGATAACATTTAAGCACTGCACATGTATCTCCCACTGAGCAAGAGTATTGCTAATGCTTGTCTGACACTTTTGCTTAGCACTTTCCTCTCAAATATTGGAACATTAGCAACGCTCTTGGTTTGAGGTACGTGCATGTATAATTGTCCAACTGATATTATCACTGCACTTCCAGTTGCTAATGATTTGTCCACCACAAATTGGACGTGTTAAGTTGATCTCTAGAGGTAAAATTATCGTTATAGACAGGCGCATCTAAAAAGTGATTATTATTGTAGAGAGGTTCAGAATACATTGAGTAGATAGGAATTCAGCCGGGACCAAAGAAAATATCATTATAGGCACGTTTATCATTATAGACAGTATCATTAAACACAGGTTTCATTGTAGTTTTTTTTTGCAGTGTAAGAGTTCGGAAATGCCAGGAGAGGTTTAGTGGACATTTTGTGGCATAGTGCATTGGGTCTTCTTTTTCTCCGTATGAGCAGTTATCATGTGTTCGAAGATTGAAACGAAGAAGATATAAAGGGAAAGGTTCGTGTCCTGAAACCAATATTAACTTTTCTCTAGTCCATCTACTGGCTTGTTTGAGACCCTAGGCACTATTTCGTATGTGCTGCTTTCAGTTTCTCCATTACCTCACTTCTATTGCCAGATGTTTAAAGAAGCTGACTTCTGTAATTAACTTCCTTGACTGTTGTGGGCAAAGGAAGCATTCAGGTAGAGTCTTCATAGGGCAGTAATGATAAAAGTAGGTGTTGAAGGAACTATACTTGGATTTTGTCTGTGTGATCAAGGGAAATCCTGTAGAGCAATAATTATAGTTTACACAAGCAAATCTTTAAGCTTCCTTCAGTATTGTGTTGGCATATCTTCTTGTTATTAATATTTACAAGGAAGATATAGATGTTTGTCAATATAGCCAATCATTTGGAATTACCTTGCATAAAAGCGCATGTATACACTTGCAAGCTGAACGGTTTGGGACCTGTATGATGAAATTATTTTCAGTCGGAACCAACCACGAGCCATGGGAAAGGAGCGAACCCACTTTGAAACATGGGAAAGGTTCATCAATTATCACTTGTCAGTCTCCAATGGAGAGGGGCTCATTGGGAGCAATTTGGAATATGCCTCGTTTTGCAGATTTGACCTTGGAGGTTTACAGGGAAAAACAAACTACACTTGAACACATAAGCTGCAAATCGTGCTGTGTTCGCCAACAAACCAACAGCATGAACGGTTCTTGAAAGGTCGTAACAGAACCCTGTCCACACCTCTATAACAGCTGCTCGCAAGTGTATATGCACCTTAATGTTTGAGTTTAATGAGCCAATTCATTAATTTAAGATTTCTTTCCACAATTCTTCAAAATTTATACATGCATGTGAATTTTTTTTGTTCAAGCATTTAACTCTAAAAGTGTTACTTCTAGTGGATATTCTTACCCAATGTGGAGACGAGGAAGAAAATGATTCTTCCTACGAGAGTGTACGTTGATTACAGAGCAGCTTGCTTCTGCCATAGAAATCTGATTGAGATTGGATATGTTTGCTCTGTTTGTTTATCTAGTAAGTGTTATTGTTGTTTATTCAGCATTTCACAAATTCATGTAAAACTTAACATATTTTTAAAAATAATATATTACTAATATAAAACACTTTCATTCTTTTCCAAAAGTATATATTTTTTAAAATCTCAATTTCCAAATCAAGGGAGGGGGTTGTTACTAGTAATTCTGGGAACAGTACACACTTCGTGTCTCCTCCCTCCCCACCACCCCAAAAATCTAAGATATGTTCTTCATCGCGGTCATTAAAGGTCTATCCAATATTTTTATTCATTTCGAAGACAATATTGTTTCCAGGGGCGCCAGACATAATAATTTGTCTCTCTAGGAGGTATCTTCATTTTTCCCATACATACAATATCTTACAAAGCTATATTTACATCTTAAACCACTCAGTGTACAATATTACATATTTATATTATGCAAAAATTTTATTTCCCATATTTACAAAATAAATGTTTTAACTTATTAATAAAGTTGCATCAAAAATGTACTGGAACAAAGTTGTAGCAAATTTTATACTCAAGAGTTTAGGTAGTCTTCAAATTTTTATAGCATGCTTTGCTTGGCTAGAATTATTGAAAAAGCATGCTTTCAATGAACGAGAGGAACGAGATTAGACTGAACTAAATAGGAAAAAGCAACTTACAACATGGAACTATGATCTTTTTTCTCCGAATGTTTTTCAATCCGAATTATTTACATGAATGTTTGCTTTCATCAATATTATCAAAATTACAATCAAATCTCTGCTTTTATCAGTATTAACAAAATTACAATTAAATGTCTCGTTTTTACCAAAATGATTAAAATGTTTTAATGGTGCCAAATTTGGCATTGACTCGCCAATGCACTGAGACCATTAAAACAGCCACCATCTTCAAACAGAATCAAAAAATGAAAATTCTTACGTATACATAGTTTTTTTATGACCTCAAGGAACCCTCATGCCAAATTTGAAGAAAACTGAATAATGCGTTAGGTTTGTGACTGTGTAACAACAAATTTACAGACAGACAAAATGCTGATCGGTGGAATTGAAACAAAGACTTCACTTTGCTCAGTCAATTATGACCTTATTTATCATACATCACCATTTGAAAGAAAATACAAACTTCCAAAAGTTTTATGCATGAAATTTCATTTGCTTATGGAAATAGACTCTAGTTATGAAATTTCCTATGAAAAATCTTAAAAAACTTCTTTATGTATATATGTTAGATGTGGCTATTATATACCTGAATTTGACTTGGTGATAAATCAGATTACCTGTTCTATTTTTATCTATAATATTTTAATCTTTAATTTTTATAATAAATACCTAAAATATAATTGTTTTTGTACTTACGAAACTTGAAAACAAACAGTACAGTTTGCATCTGATCTGTTTAAAGTTTTATTGTCTGTGTAGAAAAAGTGAGAATTTTGTTAATGCTTCTTTGAATACTTTGTACAGCAATGAAAAAAATCTTCGAGTGAAATAAGGGCCTTATAAATTTAATCGCTGGAGCCCCTTGGATACAGGCGTATTTTACCCTTAATGGCGGAAAAGCCCCAATATGGGGATATGACACTTATGCCCATAGAAAACGAAAGGCCCCTTTACGGGATCATGACAAGAATTTAGTTTTAATTTCATTTACATATCATCGCTGTAATTTTCTTTATTAAATATTTAAACTTATTACATATATTGGTTTGTTGATCATATCATACTTTAAAAAATTATAAAAATTAATTTCATTTATAAAATTATAAATCAACTAAATATATTGAATTTATATCTAAATAACCAGTTCAAATGTTTCATTTAAGTTTCATCCTTATAAACATTTTAGAATTGCTGCTAATTTCCTGTCATCTTATGGATGAGTATTACAAAATAAGCTCTCGCCATTAAGGGTTAACTATTGAAAACAATTTAGGAATGCCAACAATGTTTTACAATTTTTATTCTTGATTTCCAAATAGCCAAAATAAATACAAATTATAGACTATATCTTAACATCGTGTAATAGGAAATTCAAAGGATAAGATAAAATTACCAACAAATTCAAATTCAAAATGTTCGAATTGGTGAAGTATTTCCCTCTGTTAAGAGTAAACGTAAGTTTACAGCTCCACATAACTGGCAACTTATTTGTAATGCAAGTTCGTTGATTCATTTTCATTGTCTTTATGAAAGTTAAAAATTGTTATGTATTCATTATATTAAATATTACAGTTCCTTGATTCAGTGTTATTTATCACCAAGAGAAAAAGCACTGGTATGATTATTATTAGAAAACTCATTTTTAAAAAAAGCCAGGAATTACTGAAATCTTCATTCCATCAGCCGTATTTTTTTTATGCTTTTTACTTCTGTGGCATTAACATATTTTGTTGAACAAAAAAAAAAAATTATACCTACTGGTCACATTAATAAGCTAACTGGCATTTCTTTTTCAGTTTGTTAGTTAGTGAATACAAATCGAATAATCTGCGTGCATCTGCAAATACATTAATCTCACTTTTTTAGATTTCACATCAATTTAATGTAATCATCAATAATGGATAATATTTCTAATATGCAGCTTTTTATTTCTCTTAAAATTAGGAAAGACTATAAAATTACTTTTTTAAATGATTGAATATCTCTTTATGATGACTTTTGAAGTAGAAAAATAGCAGAATCGCCTTTTTCTTTTCAGTGTATTTCCTTATCAGTCTGTCCACGTTATCCTTTTTAGTGTAACTTCAATTTTAGAGGAAATTGTTTTTTAAATAGATGTTCCAAATTTTCAAGTTAAAGTGAAATAAC
Source organism: Araneus ventricosus (assembly GCA_013235015.1). Lineage (NCBI taxonomy): Eukaryota > Metazoa > Arthropoda > Arachnida > Araneae > Araneidae > Araneus > Araneus ventricosus. The sequence goes on from BGPR01002326.1 coordinate 131,552, forward strand.
GTGAGTGCATTTTTTCTAACAGAAATTTTGATTTTTCTTGTTCTAGTTTTCTGTACATTCAGCCCAATTTTATCAACTTGTCAGTAAGTATTTTGTGCCTTTTTGTTTGTTTTTTGCCTACAATTTTCGATTTGAAGTCATCAGTTATAATCTTTCCTTCTGGAATTACGAAAAAAAAATAAAAGTACATTCAAGCAAATATTTTTTGTATAATTTGTTCTAAATAAATGCAGTTTTTTAACTTTTCCCTTATTATTAATTCATTGGTTGCTATTTTATATTTATAGCTGTTTTATTGTAAGTGCTTTCATGCCTTCTCCAGCACTGATTTAATTTTAAATGAATTTTTTTTTCAGGACTGCATTTAAGCTTGGCCCACTTCTCACCATTATCGCAAAGAAAAGGAAAAAGCAAGCACCCCTGGGGCAATGATATTAATTCACATTTTGATGTACTTTTGTAAAGTATTGTAAATGGATGTTTTTTTAATAAAAAACTTTTTTGTTTAAATCAGTTAATTTATTTTCGTGGAGTGATTTCTTGAATGGGGAATATAAGAACCTGAAACATGTAAGAAGGAGTTCATGAACTTCTGAGAATTCGACCATTGTCTTTCAGAATATTAAGATTAAATCACTGCAAATTAGTTTTTGTGATAGCCCAACTTGTCCCCATTTTCTCTTTTAATAGTTCTAAAAAAATTAATTTTTAGTTGGAGAGATATAGGGTGTTACGAACTTCTCCACAAAAGTAAGAGAGGTTGGTCCATTGAACCCTGTGAGGGCCTGGCTGGAGGGGGGAGGACCCTCCTTCAACCTTTAACCTTTCTTGCAAGTTAGCTACTTGCTGTAAGCGAGAAAGACAGTTCTACCAGCGACGCTCCCACTGTGAGGTGTCACACATTTTTGGGAACTGAAGTAAAAGAACTCATGTGCACTCTGTTGCATGCCGAAGAGAGGCACATTATAGTAATTTTAATATATTTAAAAGTGATTGATGCATCATTATCTGCTGAGCATAAGAGCAAGATTTATTGATTTATTATGTGTACAACATGATCTCCAGGTCAATAAGCAAATAAAAAGATGTTGAATCCCACACTGCATGACATCATTTCGATGGCAGATAAGTACAATATCATTTTTAAATTTTTGAAGTCTAAATAATTTAAGAATTCTCCTGATAATCTTTTGCGAAATAGAAACTTTTCCACAGAGGGCTCAATAGGAAATTTATTCCGTGGATTATATGAAACTTTGATGAAAAGTTCAGTTATTCTTTGGGAAAGAAGTAGAATTAACTCTGTGCAACTTTAAATTGAGTAAAATAGTGGAAAATATATTCAATTATTCTAATTTATTTTTCATCTTGATGAGATAAAAAAAGGCAGTTTATCAGTATGTGTTAATATTAGTTTTCATGTGAATATAGAAGAAGTGAAGCTAGTGTAAAAGGCAGAATTTTTAAGAACTTTCTCATTTTTCAGGGATTTAGTTTTGAACAGTTTTATGAATATTTTCAATTAGAACAGTTATATAAAAAAGTATAGTAGAAAGGATTCCTGATTACTGAATCAACCATTTTTAGGATTAGATTAAATTTTTCTATCTCCCCAAGAAGTAATCCTACATTGATTGATTACTTTTACTGATGTTTTCTACAAAAAAAAGCTTCCAAAGTGGTGTTCTGCATAGGAACCACTTTTACTTTTAATGATACTGGTCAATTGATATCTGGATGAAGATGCACTGAAATAAAACTTATTTTATCAACATCTAAGAAAATATTCACTTTTTTCACATACACATTTTATTCCTTCTACCATTTTTATATACAAAACTTATCTACAAATATTATTGGAATTAATTATTAAAAATGTATTTTTTACTCCATAAGTTTGGTTTCTTTAAAAATAAAATTTAAGGTCTAGCTACATATTGCAAAAAAAAGAATTAAAAGTTTTGGATTTATTTTTTTTATATCTCAAAAAGAAAAGTGAATATTTCCAAATTCTTTCACAATCAGATTATTAAATTAAAGGATAGTTAAACTTGAAAAATTTATTTAATGATAAAATGTTTGAAAAGTACTGTTAACCCTCCATCGAGTATAACTGGTCTGATAGGCACAGCTTGGGTGTTTTTGTACCTCTCCACTTCCCAGAAAAGTTGAAGTCTGTCCCCCCTAGTATTCTCTTTTCTTTATCTGATGTTTGGACCCCCACCCACCTATTAAATTGATTTCCCCGCTACGTGGGGTGCAGCTGTATTCGTATTCATCTCGCAGGCACTTTGCACCAGAATTCATCACACACCATTATTCGTAAAATTTGATTTTTTTCCATCACATATGTTTATTTTATTCATTTCATGACTTCATCATGTAAAATGTATTGTGGTAAAAAACAGTTGCTTCCAAAATTTGTTTTGGTGAAAGGAAGTTTAAGTGATAGGAAGACTTTGGTATGTTCCGAAGATGAAGAAGTATGTTCTGGTGTCTTCGCATAAAGGTGACTTTTCTTGCTATGATATCCTACTTTTTTCTTATAAGCCTTCCCTTGATGATTATTGATTAATTTTAGAATTCTAAAATTAATGGGTTTTAACAATATTAATTACAAGATTGTTTACCCCTACCTGTCGCGTACATTGAACCTGAACTTGGTGGTGCAAATATTCTGCTTGACGGAAGGTTAAACAAAGTCAAGATAAACACTACACCTCTGTTAATCCAGTTAGGTAAACATAAATTTGCTTGAGTAATCCTATTTCAAGTATTAACATGTTTGAATATTGGAATGAGAAGCCATTGCTTCTAAAACTCTTGCTTACGAAATCAGAAAAGTCTGACTATTTCAGTTTTCATTTACTACAAATATAGGCAAGATGAATGCCTCCTCAAGGCTTAGGATTAATGCAATTCATTTAGACAGAGGGTAAGCAATTGTCCCATCAATCTAGTAAGTAACACTTTAAGTTTCCATTGGGTAGTCTCGAACAGTTTTTGGAAAAGTTTTATCAAGTTTACATGCTGAAGAAGTTGGTAGTTCCCTTCTTTTTTTTCTCCCATGCTTTTATTTAAAATCACTTTTATTACAATTAACTTTTTGAAAGTCTAAATAAGAAAAGCTTTAGCAAATCAAAGCATACCAATCTGGAAGTCCATGATTGAAGACCCGAAGGGCTTGAGCCCCCAAAGCCCCCTGGATCAGCCCTTGATTTCTCTGCCAACCGAGATGGAACGTTTGATTAACCATGCCTCATTATATCCATAGTTTTCAACAAAACCATTAATTATTTCTTTTTTATTTATTCCAGGAAAATTTCAACACCGAATTCAGAAACAAATTGAACTGTTGCATGAGTTTGTTCAAGCGCCGGAGTCCCTCTCCTGAAGAAAACACAACTGATGCCCCTCTTTCTTTACTGTATTTCCGAAATACGGTCACGCCCTACACAAAGACAACCAATCTTTGAAAGGATGTGGACACGAAGGGACGAAATACAGTTTACCGGCACAAGGTATAACGGTGAAGACAGTATGAGAATAGAGAAAACAACACTTATGTTGCGTCACCAAACAGGGTAAATAGGAAAACTGATATTTCTACATTGGATGGAGACAAGCATTAAATTATTTTTTTTTACTTCATATCGTGGAAGAGCTTTGATCATACATGTTATGTGTTAAATGGGTTAAAATTATTAAATGGTGCTCCTTTGAACTATTTTCGCCAATATGGATTGCCGTTAGCAAGTTAGAATTAATTCTACTATATTTGTATTAATATCAATATTTATTACGTATCACTATATCATCTTTAATATCTGCCCAAACATTAAAATTAGTTCAGACTTCTGCGTATAAAAGTTTCATATTGTTTGTTTGATAAAAGATTAAATACAGTCAAACCCCGTTAACCCATTTAAGTCCGCTCCGTGCTTTTTTTTATCGGAAATGCACCAGACAGTTTTTTAACACTTCTTATAGCATTAAAAACACATTTAAGTTGTTTCCATAAAATTAAATTTATTTTCATAAGAGTTACAAAATGTTGCGTTTTCGCAATATTAGTCCAAAACGATATTAAAAATTTTTTTAGAAATGTGAAACAAATTGGAAATTCGACATGTCCTGACATCTACAATTATTATTTGAATTGAATATCTACAAAAGACAAAACAACAATAATAGAAGCAATTTATTTGGTGTGCGCAAGTCTTGCATCATCCAGGACAAATTGCGGAAAACAGAGATATAAATACGAAAAAAGGGAAGATTTAATTCTGAAACAGTTAAAAATACAAAAATAATAACAAACAACGAGGAGGAATAAGAATCCGGTGGATGACGTCAAAAGAGGCCATTCGTACATTCAGATTCAAAATCAGAATAGGCTTTCTGTAGAGGAAAAAGACTTCGTCGTTTTCATACTAATCTCAACATAAAAGTCATAAAAAATACCATCCACTCTCAAATCAAAAGAATAAAAAATATTTGCAACAACCATTCTGCTAGTGACAAGGACATTAACAATTTAAATATTAAATTAAAGTTAAACGGCTACCCTGTATATTTCTTTAAAATTAAGATTTAAAGTGTTTTTTAATCTCTCAGGCTTTATTTAATTAACTCTTTACTTCTCAATTTCTCCAATTCACTGGAAGCAACTTTAGTACTCACACCACACCCTCTGACATTTTTGTAAAGGCTCTACTGCAAATTTATCTGAATTTATAAAAATAAAAGTGATAAAAATTATAAAATACATACAAACAATCAAAAAATTTAAAATACTGAAAAACAAAACTACAACAGAAATCTCTATAAAAATCAACAAAAAAATCATTAAGTTTTTAAGTTAGTGTTTCCCTCACTAGATGGAGATAGATGGGCACACCTATAAACAAATTTGACTTTGGAAAGTCGCTCTTTCTTTTTCCATTCCACTACTTAAGAGGTAAGACATTTTAGTGGGTATATATGTTAACACAAAATCGACAGGACCACCAAATTTTTTCGTTCTAACCGTTGAAATAGCGGCGCCATCTAGACAACAATTACCAAGTTATTAAATAAATGATAAAATATTACAGTTTTTAAGAATCTGAAAATAATAAAAGTTTTAAGTTTTGAAAATAAATAAACATATTGTACGTAATATATCAAATAATAAATTTATTTACTTGTTACTAATGGCATAAATGGGGCATATCTAATTGATGAAAGAAGAAATTGTATAAGATATCAAATTATAATGTTGTTTATCCAATGATGTTGTTTTGTAATAAGTTTATCAATAGTTACTGCCGATGGCAATTTTGCTAGAAGTCTACATTATTTGTATCACTACCTTATTGTATGTATTATTGTATATATGTGGCATGTTATCCATCTCCTCCTAAACCCCTGGATCAATTTCAACCAAACTCAGCACACTTATTATTGAAGACAAGAGGAAGAATAATATCAACTTTTAAAACTGCAAAAATTAATTAAACATTTATAATTAAATATTAAATCCCATAATTAAACGAAATTTTTTCGTTTTTCCTCAATAACTTCGGAGCAAATTATTGCACAAGAAATATTTTCACACCATTTAAAATTCAAAATATACATTTTCAATGATACAAATTTCATTTCCGTGCAATTTTTCCTTTATTTTTTTAAATTTTCAAAATTTAATTATTAAATTAATAGAGATAACCACGAGTTTGAAATAAGAAATTTATTACATTGCTAGGCAACGGTGAGACTTCGAACTCTCTACCTTTGATTTTCAAGCCCAAAACTAAATTAAAATTTCAGTCAATTAAAATTTAAGCAAGATCTTGGAGATTTTTGGCGATATCTTACGAAAAAACTTCTTTTACAAAAACCATTTTTACACCATTTTAAAATTCAAAATATTTGCTTTTCAGTGACACAAATTCCATTTTTTACAATTTGTTTCTTTCATTTTAATGAATTTTTAAAAATTAATTTTGTACAAAATTTTTTAACAATACGAAGTCTATTCTCAGAGACGATTAACAGTTTATATCAAACACAACTAATGATTTGGTTTATTTCATGCTTTTTATTAATGAAAACTTTTCTATTTAATTAATTGTCTCAAAGCGTTAATTAAAACCTTTCTTATTCCTCAGCATTTGTTACTAAAATTTTTCGTACTTATATAACAAATTAACATATGGAGACAATTATATATCAGGATTTTTTAAAATCATCTGGTTCATTTGATATTCTCATTTTATTTTTAAAAAACGTTTCAGATATTAAGGAATTTGTGTATTGCAATATTTTAAACAAAAGTAGCTTCTGTATTAAAATATTAGACATGAAAGTACTTTAATTTCGAGCAACACCAGGAATATCAGCTAGTATATCTAATAGCTATTATATATTATTTTTACTCTGTGCCCAAACATTAGAATTACTTCAGCGTAAATGTATATAAAATAGGCATGTTGACTGTTTGATAACAGAAGAAATGTATAAGATGTAAAATTGTTAAATGTTTTTTCATATTGTGACCATCCATAGTGATTGCCAATGGCAAATATGCATGAAATTTATTGTAATTCTGTTAATAAATATATCTAATAGTAATCACTGGATTGTTTTCACTCTGAACCCATAATAAGTCTTACTTTGGCGTTAATGAGTTTAAAAGGGATATATTGTCTAATGGACAAAACTAGATAGATATGAACTGTCAAATTATAAAAAATTGTTTATTAAATAGAGCTATTTCATAATCTTCAATTGAGGTTTTAACCTTCTTATTCTGAGACACTTCAAACTGGGTTAGCAAACGATTTTAAATGGTGTGTATGGATGCGGGGGGCGATTCAGACACTATATCCGTAGCAAGCGAAAGAGTTTCAGGATCCAAAGCCGCGGCAAAATAATCAAATTTAGTTTGTTCTATTGTAACATCCACTAATCCGAAACTAGCTTCAAGCTGCATAAAAAAGAGCTCAGCATTTTTAGTCCAAAAACTCAAAACCCTAACAGCAACTCCCTCTCATCCTGGAACGCATCCAACACTGGAATATTTAATATGAAGCGAAAATGAAATTTCATCATTATCTCTATCGATAGCCTCGTGGATAACTTTTTTTAATGTGGCAGATTTCTCCTGAAAAATGAATATATTCCCACCTGGAATGGACTAAATATCAATCCATGGGATCTAGGCTTTTGTAATTGATTAGCAGGAAATGAATTTCAAGAGTTTCGAAGAATAATTGAATTTGTCGGGATAGTTAAAAAAATTTGAAATTTGGGACTACTTTTCAGCCAGGAGTCCCTGGCGCTAGCCTAGTTGAACTTGCTTTAATCTGCTTCGGTCGCAGACCTCTGAAGTGAGAACGTTATTTCTCACTCACCCTGTATTTTGAACATTATAAAGCACACTACAAAAAAATTCTATGCCGACGTCACAACTGTTTCCCTAGTAGCATGGACTCGTCGCTTTTTGCCTGGACTTTCATCTAATTCATCGTAAATTGATCTAGTATCTTCCAGACGATATCATTTAGATCAGTATCCGAGAACGGGTTCCCGTTTTGGTAAATTTGATAAGAAAATGATATATTTATGAGCAGATTTTCGGATGAAAATTTGCCATTTGGAAATTCACGACATATAGATATTGTTCCAATATCGGATAATGCTGAAAATTGCATGAAATCACTGATAGTCGAATTTGATTGGTCAACAACCTGTGATGTGTCGTTCGAGAGTATTTGCAACTTCAATGGCTGCCACTATATAGCATCGACCTGACAGTGCTTGATTTGACCGTCTTTCATTTGGAAAAAAATGTAAGTATTTATTTTATTCTTAATTATCTTTATTAATTTTATTACTTACGGTATGTTTAGTAATTGATACAGTAGGTATAACATTAACATGCAACCTATGGTTGAATAATTTTAATTCTCAGCAGTGCAAAACAACATATACAGGCTAGAAAAATAACTTACTCTTCTGTGTATAAAGGAGTTGGCACAAATAGATGGATATTGGGCGTTCTGGTGCACCGGGGGCAATGGGCACCACTACCTCCCCCTCCCGACTCCCTCCCACCCGACTTCCAGCCGACTGTTTTACCCGGGATCAACCCCTTCTTAGATTAGATGAGAATTTAAGATAAGGAATTATATTTTTCGGACTTTGAAAATTTTTTACTGGGCTTATTTTTCTACTGGACTTACTTCTTTTACTGGACTTATTTATACTTTATTTACTGGAGATTATTTTTTCACAGATTTGCATTAAACACTACTCAGTTCAAAAGAATATAATCTTATAAAAGAGTTCTTAGGTTGATTGACATCTATCGACAAGATTAATAACTAAAATTTTTTAATTAGAAAAAAGGTTTTATTTCGCAGGGATTCGAACCCTTAGCATAAATATTTCTTCTACTAAAAGTTTGATTTTAGTGACTTAGATTTTTTTTTCACAACATAATTTTTCACACAAATTTGCATCAATTCTATCATAACTTATCATGCGTGCATTAAAATAAAACATTGAAATATGATATAAACAAAATAATTTGCTACTTACAATCTTAATTTATTTTATTTTCCTTCTGTTTTACAGAGACTTTAAATTTTCTCGACTTTTGAACAGAATTTCACCAATTAGAGTTAAACTTTCAATCTTCTTCTATTTTTTGGCATGCTCATTTTTCTATTTTTTTTTATTTTCGTTATCGAATAAAGTTTTTCATTTGTTTCCAGGGAAATTTCAAAACTTGCGCATTTTCTTTTCTTAAATAACAAAAAGCTTACTTAGTCACTAATTCTCATAAAATCTGTTTCTTAATTAAATCAGTTTTATAAGAATAATTCTTCGAATGATCCAACTTGGATTTATTTTTCTTTCATCATTCAACTTTCCTCTTTGCTTCGAGCTTATTTTTCCACTAACAAACACAATTTTAGAATATTCTAACAATAACATACAAGAGCACAAAAAATCACTTAGTTTGAATAAGTTAACTTAAAATTCCGTTTTTAACTGTTTCAGAAATATCAAAATGTTAAACTCTCTTAAAGTTAAATAGAAAATTTGAATCTTGAACGAGAAAGTGTTGGCATTATTTTTTTTCTTTCCGAAATCACTTCAACATCGACCAAATAGTTTCATTAATATTAACCATTAAAGATCACTTTTTTTCTGTTAAACATATAACTTATCTGTAAAGACTTTTCAATTTACTTCGAATAACGCTACAAAGGTGACATTAAACGTCACAAATGCAAAGATTCATCACGAATTATTTTATCTTAAAAATTTAGGTACCATTCATCATACTTAATTCTAAAACTATATAAAACATTCCACTAATCGAAAATTTTCGCCTATTAACTGATTAAACATATATTTATTTCAATACTTAAAAAATTTTCGAGTGATTTCTGCTTTTACGAACTTATTTTGACTTTCTTCTTAATTTCCTATTTCTTTCAATCTTATTTTATTTCACAAACTATTTATTCTATTTCATTAATTATATATATATCTTCTTTCACTAATTTTCCATACATGACTAAAATTCAATCTGATTTTTAAACGCATTTCTTCCAATGATGAAAACGATCAAATAATATTCTATCAATAACATAGAAAAATAAAAATCTCTTAGGTTTGAATAAATTAATAAAATGAAACTCATGTTTTACATTCTAATTCCTTTTTACATAGATCAAATAGATTTAGTCTCGACAATTTTAACCCTCTGAGTGTTTCACACGTATTTCTACGTTGACCATGGCCTACCCCAAAAGCGTAAAACACGCATTTCAACGTGTGGTCGAAAACACCCCGAAATCGGTTTGAACTAAATTTTACGTTCATTGTGAACTGTCTCTAAAGGGTAACACACGTATTTTTCCCAATTTCTTACCCCCTTTCTTGGTTTGACATCTTGATTGATTATCTTGGGAGAGCAAGGGTCAGCACAATGAAGACTGATAAGGATGTACTTACTGCAAATTAGGGATGTCACAGGAACCGAGACCCCACACTCCCTGTGGTGTTGGGAATTTTAATGCTATTTGCAAAGAGGTTATCTTTCCGGAAGAATTGCGGTGTCGGATTTTTTTTTTGCATTGTGTGTCGGAATTTGGAATCGCATTCCGTATTAGTTCGGTTTAATGTCAGCCTGGTTTGATGCTGTATTATGTTTCAAGTGCTATTCTTTTAATACAATTTATGTGATATAAGATTTTTTTCAATGCCTCAATGTTTTAAAGATCCATCTCGAATGGTTACGTAAAATAGATATTGTGGTTTAAGTAAAATAGATTTTGTTAAAATACCGCATTCAAGCAGAAAAAAATTGAATGCCTGGGAGGTTGCTAAGAAAATCTGATATTTATATATAGTTGAACAATGTTCTTGAATCAACACATTTTACCCGCGTTCAACTAGTTTTATGATATTAATGTAAACTTCTTTCATATTAATAATCTCCATCTACTCATTTTTCCTTTATAAAAATAGAGTAAAATTAAATTTTTTTCAAAAAGTAGAGAAAATTTTAAGGTATATGAAAATGATGAATTATTTTTATTGTTTTATCTTTCAGATCAAATCGAAAATTTCAATTTTACAATGATTATTTCAATATATAGATTTGATTTTTATTAAAAAAAATAATTTTCAGATTTAAGTGTAATTTTTTTAGACTAGAACAGATTTTAACTTCATTATTACACAACTTAGAAAAATATCTTTTAAATTCATAAAAATTACGATGAAAAAATTCATCCCGAAAAATAATTATTATTTTATTAAATAATTATTAGTCGGAAATACATTTTTAGGTCACTCTGAACTGAAAAATTATAACGTACATGGAAATAAATGTTAAAGAATGTGGAATTTTTTTTTTTTACATTGTAAAATATTTTCATTTTGTTAAAGGAAGGGGAAAATATAATTCAGATGAAAATGTTAAGAATAATATCGACTAAATTTGAGGTTTGGGTGTGTGATCTTATCAGATTTATAATAATCTTATTATGAGACTGATAATATCTGCAGCCTAACTCCCTTACGTTTATTTCAATAATCAATGAAAATATTTATTTCTTGCTTAAAATAAAAGAAGACAAAAATAATTCTCAGAAAATATTATACGAATACTGTATTTGCGCATTAGTTCATTGAAGCACAAATTTTTCTGATGTGTTATTAAGCCTTCCTCTACAAATGATTAAATCTATATAGCTAAATTGAATTGCTTTCGGTAAATGCCTTGCCAACTGCAAGTTAAATTTTCATTAATGCTCTGAGAAAAGAAATCCATTAATATATGTTACAAACCTTTGATACATCCAGATCCACTAATAACAACTTTGAAGACTGTTCTTCCAATAATAATAGCAGTCTCTGGCTTTCGATTATTTCAAAATATTACCGTCACATGCCAGATCATGTGTTTTATCGCAATATCTTGTGTGTGTGCTGTAATTTGTAAAGTATAATTTTTTAAATAAAATTCTGAGATTTATATATATGTTTTTATTTTCATTCTGAACTGTAATGGATAATAATGAGACTGTTATTTATTTTCCAAGTTGTATGATATATTTGAATTAGATCTATAATTTTATTTTTTAAAAAAAAGAGTAAAGTGTCAGTATTATGTTAGTTAAATTTCCTTTATATTTGGTATGAAAAGACCCAAAAATATTTTTGAATACCGCTTCTTTTAACCCTAATTGTCCAATTTTCGTTTCAATTGGGTAAAAAAAACTCTAATGCCCCTGAAACTCAATATGCCATTACTTATCGATAAAAAAATTATAAATAAAGAATTAAATTTAATTTTGAAAAATTCTCGACTGGATGCTCTAGTACTTGGACTGTAGTATCAAAGTTTCAAATTTCAGGTGAATTAAATTTCCGTTTATTATAATAGAAGATAATCTCTTGCGTACTAAATAAAGGTATATGAATAAGCTATTTCTTCCAACATTTAGTGCATTAGTTTTCAAAGAGAAAGTATTATAATCGTCGGTCGTAAATTTCAACACGAGATTTTGATTAATCTCCACGTTTTAGACCTTCCTGAGTCCGAAAAACACAATTTCGGAATTTTGTTTGTGAACATAGTAACTCAAAAACGGTTAAAGCTAGAAAGACGAAATCTGGTGTATGGACTTTATACAAAATTAGTATATTTCAATCAATTTTTGGATAAAGTCCGTAAACGGGAAATTTGTCTGTTAGGGTTCATATGAACACGATAACTCAAAAACTTAAATAGCTAGATAGATAAAATTTGGTACACGGTTTCAAAAATTAGGAATGTAGGTCCGTATTAAATTTTGGACGAAATCCCTCGAAACGTTGACTGTCTGTAGGTTTCTGTAATCGCATGCTTGTGAACACTATAATTCCCAAACGCAACGACTTAGATAAATGAAATTTGGTATGTGGTCTTTTAATCCTAATTGTCCAATTTTCGTTACAATTGGGTAAAAAAACGCTCTAATGCCCCTAAAACTCAATATGCCATTTCTTTTCGATAAAAAAATTATAAATAAGGAATTAGATTTAATTTTGAAAAATTCGCGACTGCATGCTCTAATACTTGGACTATAGTATCAAAGATTAAAATTTCAGGTGAATTAAATTTACGTTTATTATAATAGAAGATAATCTCTTGCGTACTAAATAAAGGTATATGAATAAGCTATTTCTTCCAATATTTAGTGCATTGATTTTCAAAATGTAATCTTTAGTTTGAGGATTATTAACTCGCCCTCTTAAAAAGCATATATAACAAGTTTCAGTACAAAAGGCTTGTAGTATATTGTTTTATTTAAAACATTATTCAGGAGTTAAGAAGGTTATTTATAATCCTTCATATGTATTAATTATTACTGGCTATTTTGGAATATAGATTATTATGTGACTATCTATATAATAAATGTTTATGTGCATACAAAACGGATTAAGCCAGTTAAGCTCCGTTTATATTTGTGATCGGCTCTAAATTTTTTACCTTTTATCGAATACTAAATCAAGAAACACTATGAAAAGTTTTATAGTGACATCAGAGATTAGTAAAATATATATAAATGGCATTGTTGTTGATCCTTAAAATTAAGGAAATAATTTTTACATTCGTAGACTAATATCCTGACGTGTAGACTGAAAATAAATTAAATTCAAGAATATAAAAAAGACAAAAAACAATATGAAGTACAGCCAATTTCTAAAATACAAATATTAATAAACACCAAATAAATTGAAGTCAAAGACATCTAAAGAATATCAACTTTCATGCAACTTCGATGATGTTCATATTTTAGAAACTCACAACATGAGAAATAAGTAATATAGCCTTCATTTTTTTGGCCCCACGGTCTGGCATTTGTCTAGTGTAACGGTGTTTATTTTTGTCATCTGGTGTTATGGACACGGGCAGAATGAGACATCTCGAAGACATGAAGTGTAATTTTGTCACACGACAGGTGGGATATCCGAAAGCAGTAAAACCTAGTTTGAATAGGTTCCAAGCTGAATAGAATGGATTCTTGCGGTTAGCCCGCCCCTCCACGGGGGTTGCTGATTGTCCACAGTTCATAGAGGGGAGGGAGAGACTTGTTCTGCTGCGTTTTTGTGAAAATCTTCTGTTGGAGGAAGACACACTTTTAAAACAGATAAAGGTTCTGCAGCCGCTCGCTTGTCCAATCACTTTAGAAAGAAGACGGAACCACTCAGAGGGTTAACCAACAAAGAACGTTTTTCCTACATGCATGTTTAATTCATGAAGATTCTCTGTGTGTGTGGTGTGTGTGTGTTTGTGCATGCATGTGTGTGTGTGCGCGCGCGTGTGTGTTTTTGTGTGAGTGTGTATGTGTTTGTGCATGCATGTGTGTGTGTTTGTGCATGCATGAGTGTGTATTTGTGCGTGCATGCATGTTCGTTTATGCATGCATGTCTGTTTGTGTGTGCATGCATGTGTGTTTGTGCGTGCATGTGTGTTTGTGCGTGCATGTGTGTGTTTGTGTGTGCATGTGTGTGTTTGTGCGTGCATGTGCGCGTGCGTGTGTGTGTAAGATTTATTTCGAATAACGATAAAAGAGTTTCCACGTCTGTGTTTGCTTCAAATTCATTCTAATGTCGAAAATATTTTTTCAATGTCGAATGTAATTATTGACAAAATATAAAACCAATCATATTAAAAATCTCTTTGGATTGATTAACTCTCTGAGCCCGGCTCGAGAGAGAATTTGGTTTCCTCAAAGCCACGGGTAATTTTTCGTTCACAAAAACAGAATGGAATCGTCCTTTCCTTCACCGCAATGCCAGAAAGAGGGACGCCCGCTGCGCGGTTATTTGTCAAAAATGAAAGGGGAGCCATTGATGGTCATTTGCGGTTAGAACGTTAGAACTATCGGTACTGGACAAAGTCTTGTGAGTGAAATGTTTTTCGGGCTACTGATAAGAATTCTACTCTATTAGTTTAGGAGGTATCTCGATTAGTTTATCTAAATGCTTTCAAAGAATTATTTTTTACCCAGTCATTAAAATTTCCGTAGGTTCTCGCACGGTCTGTGCTGTAAAATTTGGGTTATTTTAAAAAGAAAGCGAAAACATAAACTTTGACCAGTTATTATTTATTTATGCAATTGATAGATAATTCTGGTAAGTAGATTTTATCAGTAGAGACACACTTATAGAGCGGACAAATAAACTAAAAACTATGAAAAAAGCAACAAATCCGTCAGGGGAAAAGGTGGTTGCTTTTATCACTTGGAAAATTCTTTAACTTCAGACATTTTACAAAGAAAAGGAATCATTTATCTCGGGAGATCCTAGGAGAATTGTGAACACACAAACAATGCTTTCTGAAACAGCCTTCTTTTATCATCCAGGCAGTCAGTCTTTTTCAACAAAAAATCGCTAATCATCAATATCTCAAAGATACGTCATCTTATTTTTGCACAAATCTAAATGAGTGTTCACCAAGAAAATGAGAGAAATACCCTCGAGACAAGTTTTATAGATATCAATGTGAGAAAAATGCGGTGTTTATGTTGGAAAAGTAAAGGAAAGAATGAATTATAAACAAAAAGAATCGTAACCTTCTTTTTCGAATATCGGTAGGCTATTCAGGTTTATTCAAGTATGCAATGTGTGCACGCCCCCAACACCTTAATTAACATTGTATTGTTATTGAAATTAATTAATTTTATTTTTCAAATATTTCATGAAAAGAAACGCACTTAGAGCACATTAAAGAATCAAGTAATTCGATTAATTACAAAAAAATATATTTTGAAAAATAATATCTATAAATTACAAGCTTATTTTTAAATATGAAGAAAAGAAGGCAGTTGTTTTGGTTCTTACTTGTCTTGTAAAACGAGGTCAGCCATGTATTATACTAACTTTGTGACAAATTAACCTCTTTTGTGTATATGTGAGGCACAGTTAAATGTTGCGTTTGTGGCTAGCAAAACTGTAAATACCGTTGTTGAAAATGTTTAAAATTTCATTATTAAAATTTATTATTTTTGTAACGAAATATATTGATAGTTTAATATTTAAAAATAAATCTCTAATTTTAAAATGCCGTGCGACAGTATAAAAGGTTAAAGACCGTAACCTCTCTCTCTCCCTTTCCCCCTGCGAATTTTCACTTCTGAGAAGGTAATCAAGTAAAGATAACACAAAGAGAATCTCCGTGCAATTATGGAGTCTTAAAAAATATATCTTCTGTTTTGCAGTTAAAACACAATTAAAACAAAAAACGTATTCCTGGTGAGAAAAATTTGTACTATCTATAACTCAAATTTTCATCATTTTATTCATATAGAGCGAAAAATCTTACTGAGACTAAGAGATACTCTTGTGCATATCTGTTCCGAGTTCTCGTAAGAAACCAAAAGCGATACTGGACTACACATATGAAAATTTCCCTATAATTAAAAGACGTCGGGCTGTAAGCACAGTCGTTGCAAATCTGGACCCGTAAAATCTTCAAAAATTTTTATGTTTCGGCCTCATTCAACCGCTACGTTGTGCAAACCCGCGCTTGTTTCCGAGAACTCATAACTTAATTCCATCGCCATTTTCCTACTAAATTTCGTTTTTCTCCATCTTTTTAAACCTTATTTGCCTTCTATTTTAGTCTCTCCTAGTTGCAGCACTGTAACCTTAATGAAAATACGGATCTGGACACGGAAAACACCCTTATACCAAAATTCAACACCACACTAGCGTTTCGCAGTGTTTTCCGCTAAAATTTCTTACGCAACTTGTCCCCCCTGCTTTAATTAGCTCACCCTTTTCTAATTCATCTAATTTTAAATCTCTTATTTTTATTTTTTAAACGTTAATTTAATTAGAAGCCCACTCATTAGCTAGATGTGGATGTGCATCGGGTGCTTCGCGTCCTCTCGGTACTCCGTTCTGTTGTGCATATCTCACAGCATATGAAATTATCGGTTGACAAGCCAAATTTAATATTATCTGATTAATTCCATAATTAGTATATACTAAATTCAATATAGCACTTTCAGCAAAAAATTAGAACTCGCACAACACCAGGAAAGTTTTTTAAAAATCAGATGCATCTCAAGCGGTTTCTAATTTTACAATCATTGAAACAATAATTGTTTTTTTAATTGAATTTAAATCTGTCTAGAATTTATCTTTATTTCAAAATCTTATTTAGAAGTCTTGTTTGCAGTTTTTAACTTATGTTTTTCAGCAGTTGATTTTAACAGTAATTAATGGTCACCTTATTTCCGTAAAATGTACAAATAATCAAAAGTTTAGAAAAACAGTAATCGACAATTTTATGGAATCTAAATTATTTTCTCTGGTAAAATTTGCTTGTAGCTATACAAACAAAAACAATAAATGAGTAAGTAAATAAGATTACTTTTCAGAAGAAAAGTTGACCTGAAAGTTTTCTGTTCGAAAAAATGTGTGAATTGATCAGTGTCAATAAAAGAATTTAAAAAGGGGGGAAAAGAATTTTCTTAATTTTTTTACTAAAATGAACATTTCCACTATCTTCTGCATAAAGCAAGTTAACAATTTCCTTATATAGATCATAATAAAATGTATAAAAAATATAAATGGAATTTATTTTTTCTGCTTCTGATAAATATAATTTTATCTAGTAAATAACTGTCCTTTCTTCCTTCTTTCCCTACGCTCCGACGGAATGACTTAACAAAACCGCATATCACTCACTGTCAGAAGACCCTCCACCCGCTGAGATAATCTGCCCGGGTGGCCTCGGGAACTTCCACGCCGTCCTCAGTCGACGGGGACGCATTGGGGCTCCATAGGGCTCATAGAGTTAAGCTTTTCTTACTTAATGAAATTTGTTAAAATTGAACTTAAAATTCCAATTTTCTACCAGTTTCAAAAATATCAAAACATAAAACTATTTAAAAGCTGACTGTTTGAAATGAAGATATATTTAATTTAAAGAATTAAACCTCATTCAAACACTTCGAGATTGATTTTTTTTCTTAAACTTGAAACCTTTAACAAACAAACATCTTTATCGAATCTTTATTTTTTCTCGCACATGTCTTAAATCATTTGTCTTATAAATTTTTATATATTAACAGAAAATTGGTCATTTTAATTCATAATTAACCTCAAAGCTTTCACTTAAATATATTCATGTTCACACCTACACGAAGCTTATAATTTCGAAAATATATTTTCAATAACGAATGCAATTATTGACAAAATATAAAAGCAATCATATTAAAAATCTCTTTAGCTTGATTAAGTTTTTCTTGCATAGTGAAATTTGTTAAAATTGAACTTAAAATTCCAATTTTCTACCAGTTTCAAAAATATCAAAACATTAAACTACTTTAAAGCTAACTGTTTCAGATGAAAAACTATTTAACTTAAAGATTTAAACCTCATTCAAACACTTCGAGATTGAACTTTTTTCTTAAACTTAAAACTTTTTACAATGTTTAAACAAACAAGCATCTTTATTGAATCTTTCTTTCTCGCACATAGCTTAAATCAGCTTACTTACAGTTTTCCAAAGATTGACAGAAAATTAATCATTTTAAAGCACAATTAACCTCAGCGCATTCACTTAAATATTCACACACTTTCATTAATTTTGTAATTTCAAACTCAATCTACGTTTGAAAATATTTTTTTCCAATGACTAACACAATTATTGACGAAATATAAAAGCAATTATTAAAAATATCTTAGGTTTGTGAGAATAGCTAAAGTTAACACTATTAACCACTTCTAGATAATTATATCCTTCTTTTTCAGACTTGGAATTATGTTAACTGTGTGAATATTTTACATAATTTTTTTTCTATCAAAATAAAACATGATGAAATAAAACATTTAAACTTAATGAAAAGTTCAATGCATTGACTTGAATAGTTGTGTGTGTGTGAATTCCCTATTTCTGTTGTTAGAATTTTTATACAACAAGTCTTTGGCATATATCTGTTTATGCATGTTAATCTTTGATTCTGTTAGCACTCTTTCACATGTATCAATATATTTCTGTTAATAAAATTAAAAATTTTTCCTTCACATCTCAGTTTTTCCATGTTTCATAAAATTTTGTTCTATGAAAGTTATATCAATCTTAATTAATTAATTATCCTTCTTTGCACTTTTCAGGAAGATTTTAGAAAAAAGAATTTGTTATGAATTTTCAAAGCTTACCTTGATTCCAGAAAATTAATCGTTTCGATACATTGTTAATCTTAACATTAACTATTCTAATGTTTTCCGTCTCGCATTCCCTTATATCACGAACACACCAACGTGTCTAATTAAGTTCAACATTCATTTCTCATTATTAGCTCTTATCTATCTTTTAAGTTCCAAAATGTTTTCACTCACATGACTATTTTCCTATCAAATGCCTTAAGAAAATGCTTTACTCACCATCTCATGCTAATAATGCTCTCTTTAATAAAAGTTATCGGGAATCTTCCAACATAGTCTTAAGAAAATGAATTACTCACTATCACGTGCTAATAGAAAATTCTTGACGACGTTTCATTTAGATAAAAGATATCTCATTGACCGATGAATTGCTTAAATAGTGACATACATGAGAAAAAGTTCATTCTGTATCTTTCTTCGGGTCGGGAAAACCTCTCGTCTATTATCACTATTCCAGGCTGGGGCTTTATAACTGTCGATCAGCTGGATTCGCCCATTGAAGATGATGAGAATGATACTGTTGACCCAGTGTTTCGCTGCACGTTATGTGGCGAAACGTTTGCTCTACCCAGCAGCCTGAAAAACCACGAAAGATTGAGACATGGAAATAAACGACAGAGACGTGATCCATCTCAGCAACCAGGCCCTTACAGTCTTCAATTAGGCGGTGGTGCTGCAAGGAAAAAAGCAAAGGCGTGATCCAACGTCGCAACTGGGCCCCTCCACGCTACAATCACATGCTGGTGGTCCAAGAAAGCAGAGACGTGATTCATCTCCACAAGTTGGTCCCTCCAATCTTCAGTCTGCTGCAAGTGATCTAAATAGAAGCAGCCACATAGTGACTTCTATCCTGATTAATTAAAACTTATAAAAACCAATGACAATGAATTAGCTGCAGAATTTCTAGATCTTGATATAAAAATTATACATAACAAAATAGTAACAGATATCTGTGATAAAAGAAATGCATTTAATTTTCAAATTAATAAATTTCCTTTTTGGTACAGTAATCTTAGCATTTCTGTCTTCAAGAACTTAGTGAGAAATTATATAATTAGAAATATTAATTTAGTAACAGACATTGATAATAGAATTAAGAACATAAAAAAATTCAATTATTTTGAAATGGATTATGGAATGCCAATAAGTTTTCTACGAGTATATACAGATAAGAAATATTTTGGTCATTTAGAATAAAACATTCATATTGGTATATAATGGATTGTTTTTATTTCTTTAATTGTAGGTTAGTAGGTTAGTGTTCTTTCATATTCTACTTGTAATGTGTAATTTTATTCAAATTTGGTTATTGACTTATTGGTTTCAGATTTATTACATAGATGGCGCCAGGATCTTTCAAGTGAAATTTTCCTTTTTAATAGACATTTTTACCAACTTTCAAATATTATCTAGATAAATGATTATATTACATTTTTTTAATAGTTTTGAGTTTTTTAATATAGGTATCTTACTAATTCTTAGTATCAAAAATTAATTATATGATTTGGTCAATTATGCTGTTTCATAGTTGGAAATCTAGTACTGGCAATATGTGATGTCAAGCTAAGTGGCGGTTTATATTGAAAGTGTTGAATTCTGGTAAGGATAAGTAGAGACACTGATTATTTAATGTTTAATGAAAAGTATGGGTATTTTATTGAATGATATATTTACTGTTTTTAGTGCAATTTATTGTTGTTTTACATATTTTTATCCTGAATTTTAGTCCAATCTATGTAGTTATGTTTTATTGTTAGGGTTAGTGTATTACTTTTCTTTCTAAATTCTTTCATTTTAGGGTAAATTACCCTTTTTTTCAACAACTTTAGTAACGGGGATGGTATGTACAGCAAAATTAATTTAACCTGGCTAAAGCTTGTCCACAGCCAAGCTGCTATATTAATTGTTGAAAACTCCATATACTTGGATTGCCTTTTCAGTACTTTGAATAACAACAGAGTTTTTTTTACTTGTTGAGAAATAAATGTTTATACTTAATTTTTGTTCATGGTATCTATAGTATTTTCAATTCTTTAGATTTTCTTTTAAATTTGGTTGTATTGTTCAAATAATGACTTTTTAGTTTAAGATTTGCTTCTTGATATGTCTTGTTTACTTTGTTTCTGTATGATCATATATAGTAAGTTATATATATATATATATATATATATATATATATATATATATATATATATATATATATATATATATATACATATATGCTTTTATTATAAAAAAGAAATTAAATATAATAATTCTTAGATCATTTATAAGTATATTGTTTATTTATTAAATTTGTTCAAAAGTAGAAAAATACACACCACTTATTGACTTTTATCCTGAGTATTTAATCTTACTTAAAACTAATGAAGGTTTTTCTTCTGCAGATTTTCTGGATCTTGAATTAAAAATAGTTGATAATTAAGTAAGCACTGAGATTTTTGATAAAAAAAACACTTTTCAGTTTAATATAAATAGACTAACATTTTGGAATAGCAATATTAGTATTCAAATTTATAGAAATATCATCCTGAATTATATCCATAGAAGCAATATTTTAATCACAGACAGTAAAAAACAGAGAACATATATCGATAAATTTAATGAAAATGCATTAAGATATGGTTTTCATATTAATTTCATGTTTGCTTATGTTAACCAAAATTTTTTAATACCTCTAAATTAATAGTATTTTGGAAGTAATTAGTTGGGAATATTCATATTTATGGAATTCACTTAGATATTAGTACATAAATACATAGGTAGAAGGCGCCACTATTTTTAGAGAATTGCGCTATTTTTAGAAAAGCTGCAACTTTTAATTTTAAAATTGCATTATTTTTTAAAAAAAATTCTAATTCTAAAATAATTTAATATAATGAGTTTAAAAATTAAATTTATAGTTTAATTTATTAATTATAATTTTTTTTTAGTATGTATAACTTAATTTAGTTATAATATATTCACTATAAATGCGGAACTGTATTTCGGATATAGCTCTTGGCATTTTTGCTATGACATTGTATTATTAAGCAATTAGTTATTTTCTTCTTCTTTTCTTGAAATATTTTGGAGATTTACTTCTATACTTTTGTTTTTTCGAACAACTGGCTTTCACAGAAGGTTAGGGCCCTATAAAATTGAATTTAATGCGACATAATCGGTTCCTAAGAGCGATTGGCATTTGATTGTTGGAATTGCAATTCTGGGTTGTCTTTTTCATAGTAATAGTTTATAATCTAATTATCTTTATGTATTTCATTATATGATTATTGATTAGGTAACATTATATTTATATTTAATTTTAATTATTGGTTTAATAGGTATATATACTGAAAATATTATTCTAATTTTATTTGCTTGTAAAATATTTAACTATATATATATATATTCAGAGACCCTTAAATGTTCCAGCGTTTGGTCCTTCAGCAATCATTTTTTTATTTTTTTTAACTATAAATTAAAAATTTCTTTGTGTATAAGAAATTTTCTCATCCTTATACTGAAAATATCAATAAAGAAAAAAAATCCCTTTTCGGCAAGCTTGAAGGCAAAGGTAGATTCCTTTACGTTAATGTTACAAACGTCATGAAATATTACATATCAATCAATACAGACATAGCCAATGACTTTATTGTTTCTACACATTGCAATATTTAAGCTGTGATTCTGTTTTCATGTCATTTAATTTTTTGCTATATCAAGGTTTTATCATTCCATATTTCATTCCAAAAAGTCATGATAGATTTATCGGTCAGTACATTGGTCAATTTTTTTATATCTCAACACATAATCATTCAATAGGTAGGAGTCATAAAGAAATAAACATCTCAGCAGTGCAAACATCTCCTAGATAACATTAAGCCAGCCCATCTGAAACAGTAACAAGAAATTGACTCTTGGCACGAATGAAGAAAGACTCTAGATTTAAAAATTAATTTATTTAATCTAGTTTACAATATAATTGTGCGAACATTAATTTGTCATATGGTAAAATCACATGACATGGAAACACATAAATACTACTAAAATGGGCTCATTAGAGAACTCCCTGGTTACAGAGATTAAATCCTTAACATATAAGAGAATAAAATTATTAAACATTGTGTGTGGGAAATTTAATACGTGTTTTTAAAACATAGGATATAAATGCAGCCAATTTGAACAGTAAATTTAAATCTCCATCGACGGTTAAAACAAAATACTCAGGCAGAAAATCCCAAACAATTTGAAAGTTAAGGAGATATTTTTCAATAGTGAAAAAGATAAAGGAAACACTTATTTAAATATCTATCGTTTTTGACTACTTTATATTGATTTTATTAAACAAATCATGGTCCCGCCATGTTTAGTTAAATATTAAATTAAAGTATTCTGTCAAAAAACCTATTAACAAATTCACTATTAAAATTATTTGATTAATTAAAATTAACTATTTACTTAATTAAAGTTAAAAATTAATTGTTACAAAACTTCACTAAAACCTTTTTAATGGCTCATACTATATGCCAGTAATATTTATCTTATAATTATCTAATAATTATATTAATTTAAATTAAAGTCACTGTGGCTATGTATGTATGTTCCATATCTCCTCCTAAACCACTGAACTGATTTCAATCAAACTTTTCAAACTTTTTATTTAAGAAAAGAGAAAGGTCACTTTCAACTTTTCAAAGCCTAAAAGATGCTTAAAATTTCACTTAATTAAAAATTAAGCAAGGCGTTTTTCCGCGATGTCTTTCATTTCCATAAATTTCTTTCTCTCATTTTAATATTTTTTTCAAAATTAATTTTAAACTGTATTCGTAACAATATTCTTGTTGATCAAAAATAATACGAAGAACTGTTTCCAGAAGGAAGAATTCTAAAAGAAAATTTTAAAAGTAGACAATTTAACAAGTTATATCGGGACCAGCTATTGATTTATTTTCACGCTTTAAATTAATGAATAATTAAATAGATAATTGAATTGTTTCAAAAAGTTCATTAAAACCTTTCATTGACTTTAGTAATTGTTAACAAAATTTGAAGTACCTATATAACAAATAATAACGTATGAAGAAAACGGATGTTTTTAAAAATCGTCTGGTTCAATTGATATTCTTATTTTAATTGAAAGCGTTTTAGATCACAAAAGGAATTTGCGTATTATAATATTTATACAATAGTAATTTTTACATTGAAGATATTAAACATGAAAGCCTTTTAATCCGGATCAAAGCCAGGTATATCAATTAACAGTTATAATTAACAAAATTTAACAAAGATATTAACTATAAATTAATTAGTCATAAATTAATTATATATTATACCGTATAAAAAGTGAAAGTGAATGTGATTGATGGGAACTCATAACTTCTAAGTAATTCTTGCTGTCAAAAAACTTTCAATATAAAAGTAGCTTGTTATGATAAGGTGATAATTCCCCTAATTGAAATTTTCTTTTTACCTTCAATCTTAACGAAGCTATGGGGAAATGATAAATTAGATTATTGAATATCGCTTTTCAGCTCATAACTTATAAGCAATTCTAGCAGACAAAAAACTTTTAGTATAAAAGTTGTTCGTTCTGATAAGGTGATAATTCACTTATTTGAAAAAGTTTTCTATCTTTAGTCGTAACAGAGCTATGGGGAAATGATAAGTTGAGGAGGGGATTGAAAATGGCTTTTTAGCTCATAACTTCTAAGAAATTGTGGCTATCAAAAAAGTTTCAGTATGAAAGTTGTTTGTTCTGATAAGGCAATAATTCGCCTAATTTGAATTTTCTTTCTATCTTGAATCGTAAGGGAATTATGGGAATATGAAATTTTCAGTCCTCCACCATTTCCACTCTCTTTGAGCTGGTTAGCCCATCTGTGAACTCAGCCGAAATTTTCACCGTCCTTACAACATATCCGTCGCCAGTTAAAATCTAATCAAAATTACTCTAGTTATCGTGTTTACAAAATAGCATGGGCCAAAGCGTTATGCATATACTTCTCTACTAATAATAATAAGGAAAAGAACATTTTGCCCTCTATTCTCATAAGAATTGGAGCTACAAGAATTAAAGAGGGTGGAAGAAACTGCAAATGACGAGAGCTTTCCAACAAAGGGTAACATGCTTAGGTTAAAACATACTTTAAGTTAGGGGGAGAGGAGGGGAAGGGTGGGAAAATCACTTTTCAGCTCATAACTTCTAAGAAATTGTAGCTATCGCAAAAGTTTAAATTCAAACATTGTTCGTTATGATAAGGCAATAATTCGCCTAATTTGAATTTTCTTTCTATTTTCATTTGTAAAGAAATTATGGGAAAATGAAAATTTCCACCCCCCACCATTTCCACCCCCTTTGAGCTGGATAGCCCATCTACGAACTCGACCGAGATTTTCACTATCCTTACAACATACCCAAGCCGGTTAAATTTACATCAAATTTACTCCAGTTATCGTGTTCACAAGATAACATGGGAAAAAGCGTTATATATATATATATATATATATATATATATAAGCTTTTTAACGAAGGGTGGTTTTTTGTTCTAGGGGTCATGATCGATGAAGATCTGCAGAAAATTTCCGAAAGTCGTGTCATGAGAACCATTGCAATAGGTAGAGTTCCTATAAGGAATCTACCTAAAATACCCCAAAAATATTGTTCAATATTTTTTAAAACTGTTACTAATTTTATTATTTCGACACAAGAGCGAAGTCAATCGGCTGAAATCGGTGTGTGTGTGCAAGCGTCAGAAGAATTATATGTGCTACTGGAAACACCTGCAAGAAATCGGCGTGTGTGCAAATGCCAGTAGGTTTACATTTGTCACTGGCACACCCCGCAACTACCGATGTCGGCGAAGGGCAATGGCAATTCTCGACAGCCGATCGGTTTTTTGCTGACGTCGGTACGTGTGCAAGCTCCAACTGTTCTCTATACACTACTAATGGAATGTTGCTGACCGGTTTCAAATCGTCGACACGAATCGGTGTGTGTGCAAGGGGCCTAAGTGCCTTCTCCTTTTTAAGGGTAATCTGATAGCCGCTAGTCAACTGGAGGACAGAGAATGAATTTCGAGACGGGTGTTTGCAAATAGTTTGACGAAAAGATTACTTCAAAATCTGTGAAAACTGTTATTTTAGATTTAAATTTCTTTTTAAATATATTGCCGGAGAATTGTTATTTTCTCAAAAGCAGGAAAGTGGTTGTGGTTGTCCCAATCCAGAAACCAAAACTAAGATTTTTATTTCATTTGAGAAAATTGTATGAAGTTCTTATGAATATATTATTGTAATATCTGAACATTTCGAATACGTGCCGATACATTTTGAGAACAGGTCAATGGCTTCGTAGTAATACGGAAGCCTACATTATTCTGCATACAAGAAGCGGAGAATGAAAATGTATATTCTGATTAATTCTAACACCGCGCGCGAGGCTCATTTCTAACAATATATAATTTACTTCGATTAAATCTGTGCATCTAAAGAAAGATACTAATTTAATACTATTTCATTTAATAGACGCACTCACACGTTTCTCGTAGAATTACCAAGATTGTGGAGAGTTGAGGATGTCATTTAATTCTCTCACTTTTATTATAAACAAAGTATTTATATAAACAACGTATTTACAGCAAAAACTCGAAATATACTCTCTGGTTTTACTTATTTTTTGGGATGGGTTTGTTCACAATTGATTTAGGATTTTTTTCTATGAAAATAAAAACTATAATTGTTACCACGTAACAATAGTAAATAAATAAACATATCCATTAAGAATTCTTTGAATAGTTGAAACATTCACAGATAATTATGCTTGATTACGCCCAGCACTAAATACAGTAAAAGAAATGAAACATTTAATAAACTTGTAATGATGGAATTAACAGCAAGACAGAATTTTGGTCATTCTCATGGAAAAGGTACAAATAGATAAAAAAAAATTATTTTACAAAAGCATGGAAAAAATCTTAAAAATTGCATTGACGTTTCCATTTAAGCTTAATAAATAACCTTATATCAGTGGTCAAATTTTCTATTTTATTTTTCACTTTTTTTAGTTTTAAAATTTTTATCCTGCCTAAGAAGGAGACATGACAGTCAACGGAACTTTTTACATTTTAAAAGAAACCATAATTGACTAATTACACTGCGCTGCATGAAAATCGGCCCCGACACCATTCCTGCAAATTCTTATGTAAAATGACCCCCTGAATCCGAATATGACCCCCATTTTTCTCCATCACCCACCGTTTCCTCGGGACGCCCCCCGCCCCTATTTTTATCACTGTCCGGTAATTTTATGGCCATTAATTTGATTTGGAGGGGGAAAACGATTATTTTAACCGTTAAATGTCTTCTGAAGGGCTACAGAGGTGAAAAGTTCTAAAATATGAACATTTGTAACAAGGGGGGATTTTCCCCCTTAAATTTAAAAAAAATCAATAAAAATGACCGGTTTTTCTGGTTTGTTTTCGCAATTTTTTTCACTTATTTTCTACATATTCCAGCTTCCAGTCCCCCCTTTTCCTCACCCAAACACCCCATATAATAAAAATATATAGCAACAATTTTGTTTAAAAACGGTAAGGGGGAGAGGTCCCGAAGCCCTCACAAGATAGTTTGGAAGATTCACTGTACAACGTTGCCGCTCTTTATTTTTATCACTGTTCTGTAATTTTATGGCCATGATTTGGAGGGGGAAAAGGATTATTTTAACATTTAAATTTAAAAATAAAAATATAATATATAATAAATAAAATTAATGTATAAAAATAAAGTTTGGAAGTTTCACTGTACAACGTTGCCGCTTTTGCACATCAAACTCGGATTAAGCAAACAGTTTGTGAAAGCAATGGATAAGACAGGTGATGGATTTAACTTTTTGAAAACTAAATTTCCTCGTCTTAGTGAGTCTAAAATCAAGGAAGGAATTTTCGTGGGCCCCCAGATTAGACAACTTTTTAAAGATTCAACGTACTATATTATAAATTACATTTATTATATTTTATATTATATTATCTATTATTATTATTATTTATTATAATTATATTTTTATTTTTAAATTTTTTGTGTTAAAATAATCCTTTCTCCCCTCCAAATCAAATTTATGGCCATAAAATTACATAACAGTGATAAAAATAAAGAGCGGCAACGTTGTACAGTGAATCTTCCAAACTTTCTTGTGAGGGCTTCGGGACCTCTCCCCCTTACCCGTTTTCAGCCAAAATGTTTGCAATATATTTTTATTATGTGGGGTGTTTGGGTGAGTAAAAGGGGTGGCTGGAAGCTGGAATATGTAGAAAATAAGTGAAAAATTGCGAAAATAAACCAGAAAAACCGGTAATTTTTATTGCTTTTTTAAAATTTAAGGGGACAAATCCCTCCCAAATCCCCCACCCTTGCTACAAATGTTCATATTTTAGAACTTTTCACCTCTGTAGCCCCTCAGAAGATATTTAACGGTTAAAATAGTTGTTTTCCCCCTCCAAATCAAATTCATGGCCATAAAATTACCGGACAGTGATAAAAATGGGGTCCCGAGAAAACGGTGGGTGATGGGGCACAATGTTCGGATTCAGTGGGTCATTTTACATAAGAATTTGCAGGAATGGTGTCGGGGCTCGAAAAAATTTTTTTTTTTGCAGCGCAGTGTTATTGGGCAGATTTAGTATAGGTTTATTTCTTATAATTAAACCATAAAATTAATTATTAAAGACTTGAGCAAGAAAACTTAAAATTTTAAAATAAATAGCACTTTTTAAATAATTGCACTGTCTGTGCGTTAGTTAAATAATATTCAAAAAGAATTTCATATAACGCATCTTCAGCAATTTTCTTATATACATGTGTTCAGCCGAAAAAAAGCAACTGGCTTTCATACTGAAATTCAGCATAAAAAGATTTTTGGTGTATTTATAGAGCGTTTTAAAAGTCTTTTGTTATATATTTGAATAAAATGACCTAATATCTCGGATTAGCTGGGACGCTTCTGATTTTCGGCTCATTATTTGAACTGAAAAGTTTTCGGTATATGAATAAAATATTCCATATTGCCTTCTGTTTAGTGAACAAACGGCCTCTGATTTTCCCTCCACAGAAAGTCTAGCTCTTCAACCCTTCGGCGTAAGACCGGATGGGGGTGCTGGACTCCTGTGATTGGTCCCAAAGATTTTGGTTTTGTTGATTTCTTGTGCAGGCTTCTGCCTCGCCGATTCCCTGTGTATGCGAGATTTTGTTGTAACGCTGAGTTTTACGGTCGTCTCTAGAGAGAGCGTCCGTAATGAGTTTAATAAATTTACAATTCACTAAAATTTGAGTAAATATTGAATCATGTTTGCTATCGACGCAACACAAGGAATATACAATTTTTATTAATGCTTCGTAAATCATAATTACAGTAATTAAAAATAGAATTAACTGCGTATTTTTTAGTTTTTTTAAACCTCGTTTTAATATTTATTTTTATCTGGCCCTGGATAAGGAGATTCATGCACTTTCTCATCTCCTTTTCCAATTTCTTTCAGCAGATACTTTTCAAATGAGATAATTTTATGTAGGAATGTCTTATCAGTTTTTAATTTTTCGTAGAACTCTGGACAGGTTAAAATTAAATTAGCTTTGATGTTCAGCAATTTTTTCAGAACTGGCACGGACAGCCTCTCTCTTTCAGCTGTCCAAACGGATCCCATCATCGAAATAATTCGTTCAACTGGAGATGATGTGCCAGGCAGGCAAATGGAAAATTCCGCGATTTTAAAAATGTTCGTGAAGAAAACATCGCTTTAATTTTTCAATTTAAATAAAGAAATGCGTTTCCCTATTAGGTGAATTTTTATAAGTCATTATTATACAGACCAATTGAATATGTAATCACAGAAATTATGGCCTAAGCCAAGGGTAGACAGTCTTTCATGCCTCGTGGGTTACGCTGAACTCCTACACAGTATTTTAGTTTGTAAACGATTTTGAAATAATTTATCATATTAATGTACTTCCAGGATTTAAGATTATATTTAGTTTGGCATTTAGGCATATATAGTGTTTAAGATTTAAAAAATCACGATATGCTTTTTTCCAACACAACTAATTGAAATAAGTTTATGCTTTTATTCGCAAAAAAATGCTGGTTTGTTGAGGCTACCAAATAAAAAAAATTAAAAACACTTGGAGTCTCGCAGATTTCCTATACCTGCCTTTTGAAGTAGCTTAAAATTTAGTTATTATTTTAAATAAGCTCAGCAGAATTAATATTAAAGTAATTACATTAAGATATGAATCAATGGAAAAAACCAAGAAATTTTAAAGTACTAATTTGTGCTCCCCCCAAAACTGGTTAAAATAAAAGTTGGCTTTCCTGCTCAGTCGCCCTACAAAGAATGAAACTAACACAAAATCTGATGGTCAAATGTGTGAGAACCGAAAGAATATATTCCCCAAAAAAGAAGGGGGAATAGTTTCCTAAAATATCCTTGGATTGCAGCTCAACAGAGATAAGATTCCCTTCTACCCACTTTTGCCAACTCGGGGGTGCTACTGAAAGTACGTATCAACGGCGCGTCTACTACCTGCCCGATGGGGTTGTCTCATCCGCAATATTCGGCTATTTCTTTCAAGCTGCACGACGTCCGTAGGGCAGGACGTATCACTTTTGAAGTACCTGTGATTTGAAGCATCATAATTAGGAAAATTTGGTAATTTATTACGTTTAAAGCTGTTGAACGCAGGGCTCTATAGGGAGAGAGACTGCCTTCAGACATGCCCCTATTTGTTTATAATGTTAGAACCACAGACTTTTCCCTACACCCACGATAGGATGATATATTCAGCAGGGTTTTCCCAGGTAGTTGAATGAAGTGTCATTGTAGGTTGCGAATTAACAGCGTAACGGGGTACCAAGACTGTACCTCTGCGAAGATCATCGGGGTTTTACGACTAGACTCTTGAAGCATCCCCTAGGAATAACATTACTTTCCGCCCGTTTCTCTTTCAGAAAATCGACAAACGGATTATAGAAGGAGGGTTGCACCAATTGCGTAAATTATAGGTTTTCTGTCGTGGGCGAATTGACGTCAGCTTTTTCGGATATAACAGATTATCCCTATAACAACCAAATTTAACTCTCGCCGCATTGGCTAGCGTAAATCCAGACATTTTGAAGATCCGGATGCACGTCCGGACGTAAGCGTGAAATGCGGACGTATGGTAACCCTAATTATGGCGCTTTATTGTTGCACTGTTTTAATAATACTGTTTTCTGTTTCAATTAGAATGTACTTTTAGTAACAACAAAAATTTTCATTAGTGTAATTAATTTAGATCAAAGTGCTGATTGCGATATTTTGTGACCAATTCATTACAATATTTAACTTTATATCTCGGTTTAAAAAAACAGCCGTTATAATGGCTATGAAAGCGTTTGCTTGGTTAAAGACCAATTTGTAAGTATTGTCATTTCTACTAAAATGCAATCAAGTAATAGAGCTCCAATTATATCTTATTCTCATTCCTTAGTTTCAACTGCTTTTAATTCTCGATATTTGAGCTGGCTCTTTTTCATTCAAATAAAATTGCAAATTGGATTTTCAATATTTTAAACCACTGCTAAAGTAATAATTAAGTTCTTGAATGATATTTATTTACAGCTCACTCACGGAATATGCTTTTTAATTACATTTAAAACAATAGCGTATGTCAGTGTTGTGTTCAGGGTTAAGTTGATGAAGCCACGAAACAACTCCAGGTTTCGAATCAAGCATTTATTTTTACACAGTTCAGATTTGGAGGTCTTACATTTATATTGATTTGACTGAGGTTAAAGATACAGTTAAAGCTATACTGATTAACATAAATATTAGAAAAAGGATATAACACTGGTTACACACACGGAGGAGAATTTATCGTCGCCGCTCACAGAAATCTAGCGTTTACGCACACGGCTGTAAAATTGCTGTCGCACAAGTCAGCTGTTGACTATACGAGTCGACTATTGGCAGAGTAGTTTCATCATCAAATCAATTTAGTTTCGCTAAACTGAGTTATTTAAATTATTTTCTGATTGGAATTGTTTGAAATGAACAGAGAGCAAATTCTAACTTTATTGTTATTCCGTCGGTCGAATGAAGAGGAAAAGAAGAAATCGGCTTATTTGTGTTCATTCCAATTAATAAATGAAGAGAGGAGATTGGAGCTTACTACACGTTGCTTGAGGAATTTAGTTTCCTTCATGGAAGGAATTTCTGTTAAAATGTTATCGAATTCTCAGCATCGAAACTTTGAGAATTCGCAATTCTCTAAAAATTCATATTTCGCTGTAGCCCTAAATTACTCGCGCAGGTGTATTTTGACCACGGATGGAGCTTTAACGGCCTCTGTTTTAATTCTGCTTCGCCCTTCAACTTTTTCACCCAGCTAACATTCAGGTGACTCCTGCTGAGTGATGTGGAAAGGTTTTTGTTTTCATGCATTTGAACTTAAGAGCTTGAGCGAAGTCTTTGCTTTGTTAAGTTCCTCGAAACAATGAAGAAACCGACGCTGAATAAGTACTACTTTAGCTGTATCTGGAGTTTTTGTAATGAAGGATCAAAATTTTTAAATTTCTTACTAAAATATTTTTATTGCCTCTTGCTTGTGTTATTTTATTATAATTGTATATAAACAGCAAGTCTTCAATATGCATTTCAAAAATTTACATTATTGGGTAATATTTTCATAAACGCCTATTTTAAGTGTTTTTTTATTTATTGTAACTCATGGTTATTGTATCTGACATAAAACTAATCCTATAAAACATTATCTTCTCACCTAGAAATTTAGAAATATAAGGTGTGCAAAATACACCGCGCGGGAAATTTTTCTGTGTTGTGGTGTCGTGGCCTAAGAGCGACCAAGTGTAGACAAATAAATGCAATACTTAGGTTGACCTAATTAATTTATTCTCAGCTATGATTTAAATAAAATTCACTTGCATAAGAAATCTCGAATAATTAAATATATACAACATAACAAAGTTCATTCATTAAAATTCAAAGTTCAATTGATGTCAAAGTTCAATAACGTGTCAGAGTTCCACAAGATGAGGAGATCAAGAACACCGTATTCCGGACGGCTTTGTAGAAAGATAAATTTCAGGTCCAACAAAGGTTCAAGGCAGACATCAAAATTCTCCTATCAAGGTGATAGAATAAGCACGGGACTGCAAGGATTGTCCGAAAGGTTTCGAAATTCGACGAACCGAGGTTTCGAAAGCAATTGTTGATTCTCAGTGAACGTTGCCAAAGTCCGAATGAATTCGGAACTTTTAATCAGAGCTCTTCACATAGCTCTTTTCTGAGCTGCCCGAAGTTTGAAACACGTTCGAGGCTCCCTAATAGGTTGTTGGTACCATTCTCTCTTCTTTCAGTTTAACACCCCAGTTTTGTTCGTACCTGAAGGGGTGGAGCCAGTGGCGGACTGGGTCTAAAAATAGTGGTTTCCATGAATAAAGGAACCCTATCACATCTAGCGTGACATCTTACACATGTTTTTTAATTTTATTTATTATAAATATAATAAAATAAAATTAGTAAGTTATTAAAATCTATTCCTAATGTAAAAGTCTGTTATATATAATGGTAATTACAGTAAACGCGTATTATACATGTGATTGGAAGAAAGAAATATCAACTATAAATACAATTTTTCGCAATAGAAAAAATAGAATACAGTTTTGAAGGTTGTGCAGAATATTGTAATTTTGGAACTGTTCTGTAATTTTGAGAATTTTTTTACCGAACTGAAAATAAGTGCAAACTATATACCAATTTTTTAAAAGAATACATCTTATTGTCCAATATTAGCAACTCAAAAGTACAGACGTGAATTACATGTTGTCCGCTTCATTAAGTGGCAAGTCAGCTCACGATGACTGTGCAAATCTGTCAATAATTACTCTGCATTCAAATCATCTACCAATTCCTTTTCAATAGATTCCAAGTTTTCATCGGATGCTGAATTTCTTCTAGTTTAGCTTTAGTTAAATTAACCTCCCGTTTTCAAGCAACACGAGAGCTATTTCAGGACAGACCTCATAATTTTCAACCGCGGTCAGATGACGAGGACAACACCTGTGCTGGCACTCCCTTCCTCCAAACTTCCGCACCACATCAGTGGGAGGACGTTTGACTCTCTCCGTACGATTTAACGTGCATCAGACCCACATACACCGTGGATCTTCTGTGTAACTTCAAACTTGGAACCCTCCGGCCCCGAGGCTGAGACCTTACCATTAGGCCACTGCAGCCCCAAGTCTGCCTTAGAGTTAATGTGCAAAGAAACCAATATTTTCTTACCATACCTTTGACAGTGACAAAAACACGTGAACGAAGGATTTAATGAAACAATAAATCGGTTTGAATTTAATTTTCTGACAAAAGAATGTTAATTATAATTAGAGAAAAAATTGTACCGCAATGAATTTTGTATCATTAAAAAGACAATTTATTCTCTTTAAGATGGTGTGAAAATAATTTTCTTGCGATAAATATTTCAGAGGTTACATGTGAGACATTACCACTAGGTCACCATGGCCAAACAATGACTTTCTTAATGAGGTCATTATGTTCTTTAGCTTGGAAATTTCACTAATATCACTACATAATTCATCCCAGAAAAATGGAGCATTTTCTAAGACTTCCTTTGCTCCTCAAATTACATGATATTTCTCCCACCTCCCTTTTTACAGTTTTAGAGGACAGAAGAAGACATATTTTTTACTTCTTTTACTTTAGCAAATGGGCGAGTTTGCTCGTCCGTTAGTTTTACGACAGCAAAATTAACAAACAACCACAAAAAGCAAGTTCTTTAGCACCTCCAAGGGTCGAGAGGGGTTATCCCCTCCTACTTGACGGAGGCCTACTAGAAGAAGAAAAACTTGTATTTATTACCTCCCGGCCTTCTACAGAGAAGATTGTTGCTGAGAAAAGTCGCAAGATATTTTCTAAGAAAAAAGAATTCTTCTTTTTCTCTCTCTTTTACGCACACAATCCTGGGGCCCCATACTGACTTAATAAGGAGCTCTCTTGCCTTCAGACAAGCTGGAAACTTGGCCTGTCCACCACTGTTTGAGCCTCGCCTCACTTTCTTTCCACTGGTCAACCGAACCTGCTATCCGGCCTACGACTAATCAGCTATGTTCCCAATAGTCAATTTCCACCGTGGGATCCTTCCTGTGCATTCTAGCCACAAGATATATGCTAGTCTCATGAAAGTACGCTACTAATCTACTGATAGCCGGTCCGCATACACTGTTTGACACTTATTTATTCAGTGAATTGTCAACGACCTCAGTTTTGCATGTGCTATTTTTGCTAATGTAATTTTAATGACCACTGTGTGTGGCTGGCTTGCAGATTGCGGTTTGAGTGAAAAGAGGTCGACTCTATTCTCGTGGGAATATATCTTCTTGGGAAAGGGAAAACATCACAGTGTGAATTGGCGCGAGTGGTTAAGGGATAAAAAAGTGAATGACGATAATATAACCAAGCATAAAAAATAATTTAGGTATTAAATTATCCTCTTAATCGAATTTCTGAAAGTTTATAGCACATTTTAAGAATAGGAGCTGTACAGTTAAGATGTTTCGTAATATTTTATTAGAAAGTACTTGTAATGTTTCGATTATATCTGCTATGTCACTCTCATGCTTGTTGAGAAAGCATGCGATTGCAAGCAGGACGTTTTGCTTCTACATTATAATGTCCAATGTGAAATGTAGCTCAAGACTGGCAGCCGAGGCATTACAAGGCGAGCTGAGAAATACTGGAATAGCAGCAGAATTATGTTAATTCTCATACTTTCCTAAAGCATAATCTGTGATGAACAAATTTGTATAAATTTGCCTTTTTGATCTAATTATTGTCACCGCATTTTTGAAGGCATTTTAATGATAAAGCTTTGATAAATCAATTTCATCATCATATACACGCATACGCAGACTAAATTCGATGTTTACTCATAAGTAAAAAATTCTGCAATCGCCAAACACCTTCACTCTCTAAATTTTGACGAATCTGCAAGTCCGTCGAAAACATTTCTCAAATTGTAGCCGTCCGTCTTCGTTCAGATGACGATCCAGATGGATGAAGAATAGAATGCTTCATTTTCACAACTGATCAGATTTCAGATTGAATCTAGTGAACACACAGCGAAACTCTTCCCTTAACACATATGGGATCCCGCCTACACACCGCCAAGAATGCCGTATAGAACTGTAGTTTAGATCCACCTGTTGGCAACGCACCACCAGCTGACGTCACGTCACATGACTCTCTCAAGCTTCAAACAGACTTGGTTCGATTTGGCTCGATGGGGCATGTCGCTCAAAAACTGCCTGGAATGATTTAAATTAATTTGATGTAAAGGGCAGCAACCGCCCTCCTAACTATCCTTATCTTCTTTTTCCTTTAATGTTCGTCCCGTCTAAATGTTTGTGTCGTCATCATTAACTATCCAAAATACCATCTGTGTTCCTATCTGTCTACGACATGGGAGCTAGTCTTCCACCCCACCTAAATAATCAATTTTCCTCAGTATACTATGCAGATGAATACGAAACATTTATAGAATGGGTTCGAGTTTCCACTATGTCCAAGGATTATGTTATATAGTTTTGTTGTCTGCGCGTTTCCATTCTCATTCAATGAAAATGGTTTCATTTTCATTTGAAGATGCTCGTTCGACTTACACGCGGCCTAAATGACGACGCCGTAATCTGGACCAAAAACAGAATGCCTAGTTACCAATTAATCCCATCCACCCTTACACGCTAAATTCAATTGAGCGTTTTCTGGACAAAAAAGGGAGCGAATGAAAAAAATTTACATTTTCGAGCTTTTATTACAAAAAACCGCTCCTTAAAACTCTTTTATCGCCGCAAACCAGTTCCCATTTCCTTCACGCCAAGAAACAAATAACGGAATCGGAATGCTCCCACCGAGTTCATCGTTTTAGGAGCGTTTTATAATTACTGTTTCAGACACAAGGGGTGTCCAAAAAAATCATTGGTAAATATCATCACGTGAGGATTTGGCGTCTCTCCTTATCTCCGGTTTTACACAGACCGGATAATGCTGGGTGACATTTTTTAAAATTTTAGACGGCGTCCTTCATATTAGTGGAAGCATTTCGGCGCGTAAAATGAATCGAAGTAAACAAGATTTATTAGACTTTTTAATTCACGGTAATATTGATCGTGAAGATGCTCAGAAGCTTTATGGTGAGTTACATTTTCAAATTCTAAAATTGCCCTTTAACGTATTTCATAGTCAGGAATCTGTTGAGATTTTTTTTATATGACGCCGCTTCACTCGAAATCCTTTTGCATCGACTGTGTGAAAAGATTATTAGTAGCTTAACTTCACCATACTCTTTGTGAATTCGTCATTTAATTTTTTTCTACTGGAAATTGAGTCAGATTTTCTACTGTGGCATGAGCCCCACGTTTTGCGAATTTTTTTGGCATCGATCGTGTTCAAAAATTGTAGTAAGTAAAGAGATAGTAAAACAAATCAATACTGTTTATTAATTTTTCATTATTTTAATATTTTGGACATTGTTTAAAAATTATGAAGTGTCTTGCAGTTTTCATAAATATTTTTTTGATTTATATGTTTATTTTACTTGGATAAAATGTGTACTCATCAGAATAACTTCCATTAATAAGTTTTTGAACATCTTGGGGAGATTAAAAATTGAAAAATTTAATTTGCCTGTCCACAAAATACTTGTGTTTTGTCAGACTATTCTAATGAAAGTTTAGTTTTCTAAATTATATCTAATTCATATAATATAATTAACATTATATCTATGCACATTCTGAAAAAACTTTGTTAAATGACCTAATTCCCTTCTGAACATATCCCTGACATATATTATTTTCTGAAGTAGATGGTATGACTGAATGAATAAAATAGATTTTTTCATTGCAGAATAGTAAAAAAATTGCTTTATAAAGTTTTATAATGCTTAACTTCTTTACTAAATATCATGGTTTTTTTCATAGAAATATAACTGTGCTTGTGTGAACTAATTAAAAAATTATCATTTGTTTAGGAAAATGTATCTATTAGTGACTCTATTTAAAATAGCTGCAAATGCTTTGCAACTTAAACTAAAAAAAATACACAATTTTTTTATGAATATTTTTATTTCTCTCATTCATAAAGAGTTAACTTTTGCTTTATTTTAAAATTTTGATGCCGTTGCTTTGTTACTAACTAAAGAATCTTATTTTAACTTTTATATAACAGTTATTTTTAAATGCGTCTGGAAGGCTACTAATTGAGGTCAAACTTCATAGTTTAATTGCTATGCCTTTGCTTTTGTCTAAGGTTTGCAGACAAATTTATTAAAAGCAAGAAATTCATAGGGAATATTACTGTTTGTAGTGGACTTGAAAATATTTGTTATTTACACTTTTTTTTAAGAAACTTTATCAACATTGTTAATGCTTACGGAGTTGTTCCCAGTAACTGGCCCAAGAAATGAAAGGTAAATTTTTGTCATTCTCTTTAAATTTTAAGAGATTTTTTAGAATTATAAACACGCACTTCCAGAAAAATCAAAATTATTTTGAAACTCAATAATCATTGTTGCATTGAGGCTGTAATTAAATGGCAGATAAATATTGTGAGCTGTTCAACAATGTCTGCTTTCCCTTTACTACAGTTGTATGCATCATACATTTGTACCAACAAAAGTCACAAGAAAAAGAAGTTTTCTAGAGGTCCCATGATATAATTCAAAACAAAAAGTTAAATATTGAATAAAAATTTGCAAATAGGTGCGCGAAACAAATGGATGTTTGTCTCATCTTAAAACTGACAACAATCAATAGAATGGTGTGGGGAGTATGTGACAAGACCTAATTCCATAATTTGTTCAAAAAGTTCATTCAAAACCCTTTTTACTGTTCTGCATGTAAGAATAATTAAATCACTAGTTTGTAAAAGACATTTACAGCAAATGTTTAACTATAAATGCTTATATGGAAGCAAAAACTAATTGTTAATAAAATCTGTTTGAACAATGTCCTTCACTATGTTGCAGAAATTTTTCTTTAATTAAATAATTTATTTTGCAGGTTTCAGGAGATAGATGGTTCAAATCCCCCTCTGATGCCCTATTCAGATATATTGGGGTAAACATTTTTCAGTCATTATGGTTTAAAATGAATTCTTTTAAAAGGTATGGTTAAATTATACATTTAGCTTTTTTACTGCGGAATAAAAAAAAATATTAACAATTTAAAAGGAATACTTTCAATATTTTTTCTAATTAATTCAAATTCTTTTTTCGATTTATAGGTGAATGGTTTCTTAGAAGAAAAAGTAGAGGGAATATTAGAAACCTAGCCCTATATTTTGTGTATTGGAGGAAAGTTCTCCCAAAGTAGCCATTTTATCATTTTGGACAAAAATCCAGTTGAAGTTGGACAATGTGCATTGAAGGCATTTGATGTACTTTACAAAAGTTTTCATGCTTTCAATGTGAAATATACTGAACAATTAAGAAAATTTTTTAACTTCATGGATACTGCCATATATAAATTAAGCAGCACTGCCATTGGTTCTGTTGAAAATATAAATGTCAATCTTTTCCAAATATAAATAAATTCATTTTTCATTATGTGTATTCACTATGTAATCAAGGAAAACTACATCAATAACCATTTTTAATTAAATTATTTATTTAGAAGTTTATTTGTGAAAAATATTTGAAATATTTCATTTCAGAATTCAGTATATAGGTGTTAACCAGAAATTGTGCCTTATTGGTTCACAAATAGTGGAATATTAATTAATTGTGGTTAGAATTTTACCATAATGTAATCACAGTTGTTTTACATAGAAAAATGGATTTGCTTTGGGAAAGGTCCAAGATGAACATCTGCCATGTATGCGAATATTATGAATCAGTTTCTTAAGTGTCCAAAGTATTTAAATAAATGACCAAAATAACTAGCTATTGGTCAAGAAATAATGAGCTATGTTTGATTGTTAGTGAGAGTTCAGTGTGTAATATTTTTGTTTGGATTTTATCAAAATACAACCACACTCACACACAGTAATTGGTAAAAATTGTAAGTTTTTCATTTTTTTGAAAGTAGTTTTCTAATGACTTGTGCAATTGAGTATAAATGTAGTAGTTTAAAATTCAGACTGTTAATTTTAGGTATAAAATTTGCAGATAAATATGCGTGTAATATTTTTATGAATGTCAAAAATTTTGCTTGGCGTGTGTAATCTAGAGAGTTTTAAGTAACATCTTTTTTACTTATTTATGTTTTATCTGTATTTAAATCTGCCTTTACACCAATAAAAATTATGCACTCTAGTTGGTTACATTATGCTTCAATGTAAATATAATATAATAATTTTAAATTTAATTGTAACACATTTACATTCCTTCTTTTAAAATTTATTTTAAGCTTTTAATCCATGTGCAGTTCTGATTATCTTTATTAGGTACTTATTACAATAAGTTTTTATTTTGTGATTTATCATCAGTTTGATTCTTTTTCATTACGCATTTTTCAGATTTTTCATCTTGGTTGGTATTGTAGGAAGTGTAATACTTGGTTGTACTACAGTGAATGTATGTAAAAATGTATTTTTATGTTGTAATAAAGGTATAAAAATACTGTGCTGAGTGTTTCAAAATTCTGAATACTTTAAATGATGTATTAAAGACAATTTCTCTTTCAGTTAAGTTTTTTTTATTTTTTCCCATCAAGATATTATATTTTTTAAGCTGACTCACTGTCAAGACTTTACTAGTCAATGCAACCTCAAAGGCTTTATAATTAATATTTTCTAAAAATTATAATTCGTAAAAGAATATGTAAAATTCATGCAAATAACTGGTGTGTTGTGTGCTTTAGATGTTCTCAAAGGATAAATGGGTTCCTGATATTTCAGGCTTAAAATCTTAAAGACATGCAA
The DNA here is from genome assembly GCA_013235015.1 of Araneus ventricosus. Taxonomy (NCBI): domain Eukaryota; kingdom Metazoa; phylum Arthropoda; class Arachnida; order Araneae; family Araneidae; genus Araneus; species Araneus ventricosus. Next base: position 172,252 of record BGPR01002326.1, read on the forward strand.
AATTTCAAAACACACTACGATGTATGACTAAGAATTCGTTTAAAATTTTTAAAACCTTTCATAAGGCAATAAGACTGCTGTCTAAATGAATGTTTACAAATATTTAAAGAATAAAAATAAAGCATTAAATTATTTTAAATTTTTTTATTTATTGTACATAAAGTTATAAGCCTTGTGTTTGGCACATATATTTTTAAGTTTAACAACTGTACGAATTTTATTAAAAAATTATTTATTATAAACCGTGATATATAGTTTACAATTGCTTCTATTATAGAAATATGTCGTACTATGCTGAATACTGCTGGTATTAAAAGAAGCATCACCCCCCCCCCAAAAAAAAAATTGTTTCTTACTAGCTTTTAAACTATCAAAAGTGATGAAACTAAGGTAAAAGACCGTTTATGTTTAGTAAAAAGCTTTACAAGGATAAAATAATAAGCAGCATTTTACTCCCTCAAGGGGTATATTTATTCATAATGCTCTTTATAAGGTACTAAATCACTGGTCTCAATATTAATTTTAAAAAATGTGTTCTTTTAAGCGTTCAGAAAAGTTCACTATAGAATTTCCAAAAAAAAAAAAGAGCGTTTTTTTAAACGCTCTGAATAAGTTTACAAACTGATAAAAAAGGAGCGAAATCTAAAAAAATAAACATTTCCATGAAAAAGAGCATGTTTTCTTAAACGCTGCCTTTAACACTGAAAATTAATCAATAAAGAATGAAATCGTTGCTTAAAATGTTGCTCAAAAGGGAGCATTTCTTTTAACACGCTCCTTTTAATATTAAAAACTAATGAAAAAGGAGCGAAATCTTTCAATACAAAGAAGAGCGAAATTCGCTCCGAATATTTCGCTACGCGGAAGGATTTTAAAACGCTCCGAAAGGACGATGAACTTAAAAAGTACGGAAAGAGCTCCTTTGGTTTTAGCGTGTAGATGCTTAGTAGAGGTGAAGGATAGTGTTTTCAGCTATATGCTAGCACTGTTCGCAGAAAGCATTATGATTTCTCTAATTTTTTAGCGCTTCGTATAGATTTCACTTGTTTACCCCTGATGAGCATCTATACACTTTTACCGTTTTTGCATTTAAATTTAACATTGATTGATTTTCATGACATTGATAGATATATATATAAAGCTTTTTCTCATGTTATCTTGTGAACACGATAACTGGATTAATTTTAATTTCATTTTAACCGGCGTGGGATATGTTGTCAGAACAGTGAAAATCTCGGGCCAAGTTCGTAGATGGGCTATCCAGCTCAAAGAGGGTGGAAATGGTGAGTGGTGGTAATTTTCATTTTCCCATAATTCCTTTACAGTTGAAAATAGAAAGAAACTTCAAATTAGGCGAATTATCACCTTATCATAACGAACAATGTTTACTTTAAACTTTTTCGATAGCTACAGTTTCTTCGAAGTTATTAGCTGAAAAGGAGTTGAGATTATTTTTAGCACTTTCTCGGTAAAGTAATTTTTTCAAAAAAGTTATTGAATTTGTTTTCAATACAATATGTAGGTTTTATTTTAGGCAAAAGAAAGTTTATATGAAAAAGTTTGAAGTAAATCCTTTAATATTTAGATGATGATTTTTATAAGGAATTTTCAAAAACACAAGTGTCCGAAAACAAATATGAGCCACTGTATATCTGTCTGCCTTTCACAGGAACTCCTCCTAAACGGTGTACCGCAACGACATGAAATTTGAGCACGACATTCCAGAATACATTTCTAGGTCAACAGTGCTATTTTCAACTTTCAGAGTTAATTAGTTCTTAAGATATTTAATTAAATAAAGAAAATAAGCCGACGTTAAGCCTAATGCTTAGATGTTTTTCGCCAATAATTTCTGAAAACAAATACAAAAACAACATTAAACAACAATTATTTTCATGCCAATTTAAAGTGCAGAAAATTATCTCTTTGATGATATTAATTCCATTGTGATTAAATGTTTTCTGCCATTGTTATTAAGGTTTAAAAATATATATTTAACGCAATTTCTAACAACAGTTTTTATTCTTATAGAAATAAATTCAAGCCAAATTATTGTTTCGCGCGTGAGCTTTTGCCAGTGTTAAAGTTAATATAAGAGAATATTGTTTTCTTTGAGCATAAACAACAAAGTAGACTTTTCGCTGCCGGTTTCCGGTTGTCGTAGCATTTACAGCTTTTAATATGGTTACACATTTATCCAATGACGTTAGTGAATTATTCTCTCGATGTTTTGTTTAATTTTCACAAATTTTTAACTGATCCTAATGAGTGTGTGCTAAACCTTCAAGGCTACTTAGTGCTGTTCCTATCGTAGGAAGAGGGAAAAGTGGGGGGAGGGAGGGAAGATGTTCTAACGGTTTATCTGTCGCAAGAACTCCTCCGAAACGGTCAATAGTCTTGACATGAAATTTGCACATGCCATTCTGGGGTGCGTTCCTATATTAATCGTACTTTTTAAAACTTTCAAAAAAATTACTTCCTAAGATATATAATTAAATAACTAAAATTAATCGAGTTTTTGGCCTTTTTTATCAGTTTATAGCAAATAACTTCAGAAAAGTATATTCCATGTAGATGATTTACATACCATCCTAAAGAGCAGAAAATTATCTTCTTAATGATTGAAATTAAATGCCATGCGTTCTTTCCCTTAATTTAATAAACATTTCAAATTTATTCCATACACAATTTGTAACAATGCTTTCCTATTATTGTAATTAAATTCAAATCAATTTTTCTTATTTTCAAATCCCTCATTCCCGTATTTTTTTCGATCAAACAATATTTTATGATATAAAATATTGTTTTGTTTGAATGTTAACAGAAAGCATAATTTTTATTTTCGCGCGCGTTTTTATTTCGTAGCATATACATCTTTCTATATGTTTGCACCACAATCCAAGGATGTTAATTATTCTCTATCCGCGTTGTTTCATTTATTTCTACAAATTTTTAAATGATCATAATGAGTGTGCAAAATCCTTCAAGATTATTGAGCCCGCTTCTTACCTGAGGGAGATGATCTAAGGAGAAATAGGAAGTACACTATACGGATTTTTCCGGTCAGTGACAGAAACACTAAAGGGAATAGGATTTTAGTCCGGATAATGGCAATAAAATTCAAGACATGAAATAGCTTCTGTTGTGGCCTTAGCAATGATGGGGAGGGGAAAATGGGGTGCGAAGGACTACTAAAATCTTGCCCGATTGTTCAAACTAAGGTGAGAAAAACAAGAGGGGTATTAAATTGCTGGTCGAGAGGATCAGAGAGCACGGCAGTGGATTAATGAAAATCAACAAAGGACGCTGCTGTGAAAAACTCTTTTAATAAGTTCAAAGTGTTATAAGTACTTGCCCAGATAGCACGTAAGTTTGCAGCAAATTTGATTTTGACTTGTCATGGCAAAATTTTACGCGTCAAACTTGAATCGAACTTGTAGCAAGTTCGATGTGACAAATAGCGCCACCTCTTTGCAAATCAAACTTGCTGAAATTTTGCAAAGCAAGCTTCCTGCAAAGATAGCACAATAAGAGATAATTATCTTTGTCTCTGTTTTAAAAAACATCCGATTTTTAATAGCATCTCCTAGACCGTAATTCTTTTTTATTAATTCAATAAATCAATGATAATTTGTGAAAAAGATAACTTTTTTATAAAAAAATTTTTTGGAACATTTTCCATCTTTTTACTAAATATATCACTCTCACTTTAAAGAAAACTATATCGCCTTTTTCTTAATGTTTTAATTTTAACGTTTATAAACAAAATTAAATCTAAAAAACAGTCAGTGTTTGTTGAACAATAATAACTAGACATTTTGTCCCATTTTAAAGTAATTACTTTTGAACTCTAATTTCATAATTTATTTTACTAGCAAAACGTAGTTATTAGCAAAAATCGCTCTCTCTTTGACTTCAAATCAAATTCTCAACTCAAAAAATTAATGAAATCCAGAAAATAGTTAGAAATAAATTGTATACGAATCGAATAGAACGATGTATTAGCGAAATCTATCTTCCCCTATCAGAGTTCGACTGGCTCAATGGTTTGCGTCTCCGCTTCGGAACCGGGAGGTCGCGAGTTCTATCCCGTGTTGTGTTTCGTACTCTCTTTTTGCTTTAATTTGCAATAAGTGTGCACGGCAAGTTTGCTGCAAGTTCGTTTCATGGTGACTTCGGAGCTTTCGTTAACTTGCTGCAAGCTTACTGCAAGCTTGCACTCTTGTCATGACAAATTTGTGGCAAACTTGCACTCTTGTCATGACAAATTTGTGGCAAGCTTGCTGCAAACTAAAATTGCTATCTGGGTGGAGTTAAAATATTTTTATCCCGATCAACGAAGGGTAGATCAGCCAGTTAATTATATTTCTCCGGCTCTTTAAGTGTTTCATTTATCCTAACCACATATATACCCTACAGAGAGTTTCCTAAAAGATGGATTTGGCTCAAAATTTAATACAGATCTGCTATTTTACTGTTAAGGTCACATAGGGGAAACTTTACCCTACTTTTACTTTTTCTTCTATTTCTCGAATATTTGAAATGAAGGATCATAAAAAGATTCACTTTTAAGAATGAGAAATGTACTTATGCTAAACTGGTATCTCAATTAATCACAAAATAAATATATTTGATGAAATTGCATAGGATCAAGTATCCATAAACTTAGGGATATTTGTCCCTAAGATAGGGATAATAGACCCGAGAGGTAGGGATACTTGACCCTACATGCAAAGAGTGCTTAAATTCTTTTGATTATTTCTATGTTCGCGGAATTCAGATATTAGGTTAAAACTACTAATTTTTTTAAAAAACTCTTTATTATCAAATAATGTAATGAAACTAGTGTTAAAAATTAAATGGTTACTATAAAACGCAGTTGTTATTAATAAAATCTAGTTAATAAACTACATTATTTAAGTCATTAAATTAAATCTAGTTATTAAATTAAATTATTTCAAAATTTAGTACGCAATTAAAATATTAATTTAATCAAATGAAAAGAATTACTGCAATGGAACTGGAATCCTAGCAAGATGATTAGCGCGCTGAAGAATTACCGGTGTGGGAAAATTAAAAAAAATAATAGCATCCAAAAAAAAATATCTACAAAATGTTGTACAAAAAAAGAAACAGAGAATCTTCATAGACTTACTCGGTTTTTCTAATATTTAAATAAAAATAAAAGCAAAAGAATAAAAATATATTTAATCAAATCAAGAATGATTTATCTCAAAATTTAATACAAATTTTTTATTTTAATCTTAAGGTCACATACTGATTATATTTCTCTGACTCCTTACGTTTTCAACTATCATAATCACATATATAACTGACAGACAGTTAACCTTCCTGAGGTACTTCCTTAGTACAAAATTTTATATAGCTATGCATGCAAAGACTACACGTTCAACTTTTTGATTCATCTAGGAGGTTGAGTTTTCGCACAGAAACTCACATGCAGACACTCTACCCGGCGACGGATTTTGACCAAAAGTCGATACAAATATTCAGTTTTGGTTGAAAAGCCATTTTTAAAAATATTTTCCAAGATTAATCTGAAGCGCGTGCCAAATTTCACTCATCCAGCCGTTTTCATTTATGCGTTATCATTTTCACACAGACAAACGTAACTTTAAATAGTTCTTTCTGAACACAGGGATGTATAAAATGAGCAGATTCGTCTAAATCTTGAAATCGAATATTTGAACAATAAAAATACTTTAGGTACATACGAGAAAGTAACAAATTACCATATTATAAATGCATGTTGATGCCTAAGACGCATCATAAAAATGCATTCTTATAACACACTTTTATTAGTGCTCTAAAAATTAGATTTTTTTTATTTTAAATATTTTCTGCTGTTTAGCTTTTAATTTACCTTTCATTATAGATATTATGAAATATTTTAATAAATTTTCTGCAATATTCTCAGTCAGGTAAAGACACTGTAATTTAATTAAATTAATCTATTAACTGATAATGAAGTTTTCAAAATGCTGAAATAGCACATTGTCATCGAGAAAATATAATAAAATATTTCAAAATTCTAACACATTAGGAAGTGAATGAAAAATCAAAAATTCCATAATCACAAACATGAAATAAGTCATTTTAAATAAAAGTGCAATAAATGTGAGACTTCCAAAGAGTTACGATTGGCTTATCGTCGTGATTCTCAATATATGCTCTATATATAGAATGAGCCCCTTTTGGAGATGTAGAGAAGTAACAGAGGAGGAACACGAAAAGTTTAGAAAAGGAACAAAAGGGAAAATTTAAAAATGTAATTTTTGAATCCAAAACAATACAAGATAAATTCTCTTAATACAAAACCAATTTAATTAAAACAGGTTTGAAAAACCACACTTTAGTCAGTCTACGAAAAAGCAGAATTTATTATTTTGGTTCTTTATCGTTTATAATTTTGAGATCGATAGTTTCTCAAATGGCGCCGCTGGTACAGAATCAAATTTTAATTTAATAAATGAATAACTGATAATTAAATTCCGAAAACGTTAAAATAGAGTACTTTGAACGATGATGCATAAGTCTACAAAATTTAAAAAACTCTAGCAAAGAGGTTCCCAATCTGTGGTAGGCGTAATACCTGAGGATACGCGGAGTACCAGTAAGGAGAAAAGCAATGCTGGTAATGGCGGAAAACACAAAACGTAAGGGACTAAAAATTTAAGAAACGAGCTGTGGACTTTTGAGAAAAGAGAAAACCGAAATCTTAAGGGAATGATAAAGCAATAAAATATTTAATATTTTTTACGAACATGGTACGTGTGCAAAGAACATACTCGTCTTATGAATATATTGATGGAAAATACCGAGTAATCTTGACGGAGCTCCAGGCATGAGATTCCATTAGTCTGCAATATTTTTATAAAATTCCGCTCCATGAAACAAGCTCAAGCAACGCATTCCAATTATCTTTCATTTGAAAAGTTGATTATCAAAACTTGCATTTTTTAACTTTAATCATAAATTATTATTAAACTATTTCAAAGCTATTTTTACTTGTTTTGGTGTGGAACAAATGCTTATCTCTACTAATAATAAAGGAGAATGAGTGTGTGTTGGCGCTCTACAGGAGAGACTCTAGACCTAGAGCAACGAATTTGGAGCAAATATACTTTGGATGGTGGGAATGTGCACATCGGAGCCGGTTTTTAAATTTTAATTAATTAAAAATTATACTAAATTTTGGCCATCTTTCTAACTTCCGAAAATATTAGAGCACAAAATTTATTTTCAAACCATTTGAAAATTTTAAAAACTATCTTTTGAATGATATCAATTAAGTTGCCTTGCAGTTTTTTTTATCTAATTTTAATAAATTTTAAAAAATATTTTTGCCATTATTTACAACAATACTTTTCATTGTTACCATGAAATTCAAACCGTTTCCACTGTTTAAATAGATATTTAATTACGTGTTTCGCTTCCATTGTTGAAAGCTAAGATAATATAATACTGGATATTAAATGCCTTTTATATTCGATCAATTCTTTATGAAATCTATAAAGAAAGTACTCAAGATACTGAAAGAGTGTAATTGATATGTTTTAATTCCTTTTATCAACATGTTTTAAGCCGTTACATCATGTTTTTGGACGTTACGCCATTTTAATGTTGAAATCAGATGCGTGTTTTACATAAGGAATAAGAAATTGAAGTTTGTTAACTGGAAACGCGGGTTAAATGTGTATCGCAATTTGAAGTTAAAAGTGACTTTGTTAAGGGGACCATGAATATAAAATTATGCATAAGACATTCAGTTGAAATTATATTCCCGGCGAATAAGCTTGTCGCCGACGGCAGATAGTTGTAAATAATGGAATAAAATATATAATATTAAAAATGAATCCTATAACTAATATTTACAGTAAATTCGGCTGAACCGAAACCCTGTTTATCCGAAATGCCTCTGGAATCGCAAATCCAAAACAGATGTACTGCACTGCACGGGAATAATTAAAAAGGCATGAGTGCGCTGTTCTATCAACCCTAGACGTACCAAATTTGGCAGGCAGTTACTATTCCTATACTTTAAAGATATCAGTTTTTAAGATATGAAGAAAAAGCATTTATATATAATTTTTAACATGTTCCCATTTGGAAACATTGCGCACTTCTGACAACTAAGAAATATGAGATACAATTAAAAATTTGTGAGTTTAAATTATTTTTTTTACACAAAACATGCAGAAAGTTAAACCTTATAATTGTATGCCGATACTCAGGAAATAGCTAATGCAATCCCTTTTTGTGTTCGTACTCATTGCACTGTAATCTTTTAATTTCTCTACATTGTGCACATTAACCTTGATTTGTTGCAGTAAGTTAATGACCATCACTCTTCCGCTGCGATAGAAAACCGCTATCTTTTGTTTATGCTAATGATTTCTGCCGCAATTCGTAAAGCGTTAGTTGTCACTTTTCGACGAAACATCAGATGAGGTAGTTTTTTTTTTAATATCTTCTGTGAATTGATTTGTGTAATATCCATTCAGCAAAGATAGTCCTATTTGGTGCATTTGCAAATAAATTTTCTACCAGTTCTTATTGGAAAGCTGTGATGGTTGCTTTTCGATATTTTATCCAACTGATGGAGTCAATCTATAGTGATAAGCATGAAAAGGGAAAAAAGGAACATGGAAGAAAATAAAGAAGAAAAATATTTTTGAAGCTACTGAATGGTAATTTGAAAACGCGATAAACTAGAGTTCATTTCCATAATTTACTTTTAAGTTCATTTCCTTAATTTAATTTAAATTAATATATATCAAACTATTAATAGAATTAACTTTTCAACTTCACAAATGCTACAGCGACAAGTAAAAATTATGTCAGAAGTATAAATAAAAGAGCCGCAAAAATAAAAAAAACTTCTAACGATCCCCAAAAGGCAACTAAAAATTTCAATAGTCATCGTTTCATTTTGGGGTTGCAAGACTGTAAGACTCTTTCTTCGCACCCTCAAAGTCACAGCGACGAAGAAATAGTCGTTCTTGGTATTTTTCTGAAAAAAATGTGTATTCTGCTAAGACCTTTCAGGTATACTAAAGTGTCTATGAGCTAAGCCATGAGACAGCTTACTGCGCCACCTCGCGGAAAACCGCGGAATCAGCGTTCCTATCTCGACCTTTACAACACATACCCTATCACAAAAGCGGTTGAAAGGGCAGTCAGGGCAGTGGTAAGAGCTTCAGAAGCATTGTGCAAAAAATCCGAGAGAGAAAGTTTCGTAAAAAGTCAAATAGAATCTCGAAACGCCATGCCGAAATTCGATAGTAAGAAGAATATTCATGGTGGTTTAAATATCATTGTAATAATATAAATGCCATTTTTCTGAACTTTTTGTAATAATTAAATGGTAACATTTAACTTAAGCCGGTTAATGTTTAATTTAAGCAGCCGTTCCTCTTCAATTTGGATCTCCAACTTATTGTCGCCAAGATGAAGATGGTTTGGCGATGTTTGAACATTTGTTTCGGTGCGCAGTAAGCTTTTATGGTCGCTTGCGCACGCGTTGCCTGTGGCATCTGAAAAGGAGAAATTCCGAACGCAATGCCTGAAGCATCTCAAATGGGTTCCGGGCAAATTTTTTAAGCTTAAAAAAACATCAGCGGCTTCGCTTTCAGCAAAGCGGGAACCTTGTAGCTTCACTTTTCTCATTGAATGTTAGGAATCTAAGTTTTTTTTAAAATTCCAAAATAAGTTCTCACCTCAAAACTTTCCTTCGTCAGTCAATATGAGCGAAGAGCACGTCAGTTGAAACAAATCCGTTCGGAAATTATCTGATCTGTCAAAATTCAAACCGAAGAATTCCAAACGAAGTATTATTCAAATTTTATTAAACCGACCAATTAAGTCGAAGACAGCACAGAGCTGACCAATTTTAACGAGTCGTCGATGCACTAAACACCAATATAATGATCGCTGCGCGCGTAAGACACGAATAATTTATCGCTGCGCGCGCAAGACACGAATATGAACATCGCTGCACAACCAAAAAAAATGTTTTCACATCGCCTTTCCGCCTTGCTGGAGAGACCCTTCCATCCTGCGGCAGCAATAAACTCGGTATTTTGTTCAAAGGAAAGGCGACAGGCCCTTTCTATCTCTCTGTAAGGGATCACAACCAGACATTCTGGCAACTTGGCCACTGGTCAAAGCAACTAACAACTCCCGTAATGTTTAGAGAGCCTCCCAAGACTTAATTCATATTATTTACTATTTCCATAGCTGATCGTATAAATCTAACTCTTAAACTATATATTTTTTAAAATGGTCATTTTTTGCGCCCTCTTCTTACAGCTCCCTTGGCGGGGCCAAACTCTCCACCTCGTCAGTTCTACCCTGAATTATCATATTCCTTGCTGTTCCACACGCAAACACAAACCTCCTCATGCCTATGGTTATGTAATCATTATAATTGACAAACAAATGATTATATAACATTAAGGGGAGTCAGTACCCTATAACTTTCAAAAATTCGATTTTCTAATTTTTATATATTTGAATTCTCCATTTCAAGACCTTTC
>BGPR01002327.1:0-59697 GCA_013235015.1 Araneus ventricosus
AGTTGGCTGTATTGCTGTTTGTTATTAGAAATATTTCTCCAGTGCATGAAGGGAAGTTTACCATGCTTTAGTCCTCACTTATGGTGATCTTCCGCATTTTAACGCCCATATCTCATTTAAGGCAGGGAAATATTTTTTATACCAGCAGTCTAATAATGAAATGCTTTTTTAAGAAGATAGCTGTCGACTGGTGAATTCAATGGCGCAAACGGACGTTTTTCCGGAATACGTTGCCCTACCGGGATGCTACAACTGAATTGAAAGAATGGAACCTTCTCTCTAAACGGCTTCCAAGCAGTATAGGAATAAGTATTCTTTTATTAGTAAAACGCATTAAAACATCTGTAAACACTGGAGGATTTGAAATAAGTGTTATAGGAATTGCCTCCAATCGTACGAAGATCTACACATAATCGATTTGTACTTGGACTCGCATATGCTAAAGTAAAAGACTTCCTATTTTTTCTTAGATCTACCAGGAAAAATGCGATGGTAACTATTGGGCATACAGATTGATGAAAAAATGAGTCTGCTGTAAGGATTAAGAGATAGTTCTAGAAAATCATCAAAAATCTCTTAATTTAAACTTTACAAGTACTTATGCTTTTACTGCTTGATCCACTTTAGACAGTTTAATTTAGACGTTATAAATTACGACCACAGTGTCCGACGTTTTTGAAAATTTGACCAAAGCAAAAATTTGAAATATTTCTGTAATATTTTAAACAAAGCATAACATGTAAAATGATGACAATTAATGGAATTTGAAGCAGATCAAGCTGAGAACAGGACTGACGAGTTGTTTTGGTTTCTCTGACCAAAACACAGGATGGAAACGACGCGACGAGATTGAAGAGACGATATACGATGCGAAGAGTGCCATCCTTATCATATGAGGGATCGACTATAACTTTCATTTGTAAATACCTTAACGTAAAATAAGTGCTTCTTCAAAATCTAAACTTTATTTTACAATATAATAGGTTGGAGTTAAAGTTAGCTGTGTAAAAATTTATAGGAATCTATCAATTACGTATTTACGATGACTTACACCTACACACACACAAGCACACATTACACACAATCACACACACACACACACACACACACACAATAATACACAATACTGGTTGAATAATACACACACATATATATATATATATCAATTTGCGAAGAGGAAAGCTACATTACCAAAAAAATGTGTGTCACCCGATTTTAATCAGTCATGAAAGCCGAAATATATTTGTTTTGTGAAACATTTTTTCTTTTAATTTGTGCTTCAGTATATGAATATATTTAAAACCTGCATTCTTCATAATATGCTATCCATCCAAACATTTGTTTTCCTAGATATTTTCACCAATTAATTAAAACTTGCATGTGTTTATATGCAAAGTTAGACCCCGACTGACGTGCACTTTCTCAGTCTGACTTATTGCTTAATGCGGTATATTTCTCCACTAGGGAGCAACAAACACGCCAAATGTTGTTAACGTAAGAAAAGTCGAAGGGAGTGCACTACCTTTGATTAATATTCGCTACTTACTAGTAGTTAAAAATAGTGATGAGGCCGGAGAAAATAGCCAAAAATTGGGACTTTTTTGGCTGATGCTGAACATGCCCTCAATTTTTTACCAAATAAGCTTGAAGACGAAAACAAAACCAGTTGAATTTTGTTGCACAAAGTAACTGTGAATTATTAGCAAAATTATGCAGTAGCTAGTGGGATGTAGAGAGAGAATCCTCAATTTCTTATACACTTCAGCTAACTTCGTCTTTTCTATTTCGTCAAATAGCTAGACATTTTACGAAATATCTAAATTATACACTTTTATGGCAACATACACAATGAAACACTTTTCTATATTCACGAGGAAGATATAATTTGGTTTTTATAAAATTTGTCATTTTCTGTTTGATTCTTTTATGAGGAAAACTAAATATTTCAAGATTAACTTAAACCCTCATTTAATGCTTTATTTGCTTCTAAACTTGGATTTGTTATGAAAGTACTAGTGTATTCTCAACTTTTTTATTCGCTGTTCAGATGTTTGCGTCTAGTCTTTTTTTGAGCCCATATTTTATTTGCTTAACCTACCTTTAAATGCATGTAACATAAATATGATATACAAATGATTACACTTATTGAGATTAATTTCGAAACTAGCATTTCTGAAAATTTAAACAATGCACCTTCACAACAATAGTGCAATTTAAAGTGAATTGAACAATAAATATTTTTAAGAAATGATATGTTTCATGTTTGTTTAGATTAACACAAACATTTCAATTGTAAAAAGAATCTTGTTACTATCTAAAAAATCAAAGACAGTTTATAGTTTTCCGTCATTTGGCATTTTGTAGTTCTAATTTTAATAGATAAGCAGTGAAAGTTGAAGTTTTAGTTGAACGATTATCTTCAAACCAAAAGAGAATCCACCATAAAAGGTTTCGAAAACATTCCTAAATATTAATTTATTCCTAGTCAAATACTGTAGCTAATTAATATCGCTCAATATTTTTAACATTTTCCTGAAAGTTTTCTAAGGTGACAGTTTACGATAATTAATATAATACATGTGCATATTTGAAATTTCAGTTTTAATTTTCGGTATTAAAAATTTAAAAGCTTAAATGATTACATAAATGTATATTGCCAATAACAACTGAAATAGAATCGAAAACACAGTATCATCGTCAAATTTATGCAAACTGTACTTTTTCAAGCGATAACCAGTCAAATTTGGTATAAGCTGTATAAGGGTTAATACCATTATGATGGCTGACATTAAAACGGCTGGCCAAGGGAGTGCTAATTTGGAGACGGCGCAGTACCTTGCTTACAAGTTTTACCATTAAGTACATGTAGATAGCCAGAAGCGACATCATCGCGAATGAGTAATGTAGTAAATTCTTTAAATGTTCACCCCAGATTAAACCTCGTATAGAAGGGTCTCATACTTCTATTTAGCCTTGGTAGTAGTACAGTGTTTGCCCCATTGACAACATAGAGTCTGGGAAAAATATAGGTTGCTAATGTAATGGTAACAGTATGAGTTCTTGATGTAATTCATACTGAAGTCAAATATTCTATATGTCAAGGTCTTACTAAGTAGCTCATTTCCAAACAGAGGGAAGGAACAACATGGCTTTTAAAGAAATTTTATTGGCTTCGGAATTAATTTTTCGCAAGAAGTTGGCGATGAGGCGTCTTTGTGTGAATTGAAATAAGGCATCCTTGGTTTCAAACGCTCCCATTTACTTTAAGAGAAACAAAGTACTTTTACCAAAATATTTAATTTTTCTGAAAGAAATGCATCGTTGAAATGTTTCCATAGAAGATAAATATTTTCTCCAAAACTCCATCTACAGTTGTCTTTTAAACTCTAGAACTTGAGGTGCAAACGACTTTGTTAATATTGCGATGTTGATATATAATGTAATCTATCATGCCGAATCTTGTAAATCAATCCCAAGAAAAAAATAATTTTAAAAAGTATTTTTTCAAACTCTTTTTTTTATTAATACCTATTTTTGACTGGAGATCAAATTTGATTTTGAAATATTTACGAACATTAAATTCATTATGATTAGGTATAAGAATCGCAACATATTTATTCGCTATTATAATAATCCAAATCTTTCTAGCAGATGTGGGGTGATCCCATACGTCCTTGAACTCGAAACAATTGAAAATCTTGAGGTATTTTCTAATATCCTGTCGATAGCGCGTGCTGGAATATGAATAGAATAGGACTGTAGTAGTTTAAGCTTCTAACAAATGTGATAAATTGTGTACTCCTGCTTGGTGGTAAAAAGTGGAACAAAATTTACTACATCTGAATGAGAAAATATGAATTCGTTTTTCATTACTGTTGCAAAGTCTTGTATGGTGTAAACAGTTCAACACGCATTATAATGGAGAATGAAGATTTATTTACAAATATGCCGGAAAACCCGTAGCACAGGTACAGGAAACAATAGTTCTTGCACAGATTACCATTGTAAACAAACAACAATTCGCAGGTAATAAGAGTTCAGCACTTTGTTATCTAACAACACAAACAGTCAGAAAATAACTAATAACTAGTAGACCATAACTGCACCTTCAATAGCGCTCAACTCACCAGCTCTCACTGCGGGTAGAACTCCAAATGCATTCGTACTCCAAGGCGATCCCAGTCGATAAAAGACGCTCTGCTGAACTAGGTGCCGTCCTTAAATATTCTCTCCGACAGGCCGTGACGTCACATGGTGTTTTCTCGCGTATTCTTTTTCCGAGTAGAAATTTCGAGAAAAGGGTTGCATTTTCGGGAATCATCTATTTGTCGCCAAGGTCGCCAAATTTGTCGTGCCATGAGAGTCGCTGAGGTCACTACATGCTTAACCTTGTAAAACTCTCTTCCCAACCATAAGACTTGCATTGCTGGGAAGCGACTTTCCATGATTGTAACACTGCTCCCCTCTTCAAAGACTGACGTCCCGGCAGTCTCATTACACCGAACTGTGATCAGTAGCCCGGTAGGGGGTCAGCCGATTGATGTGAATTACTTTTGGCTTGGCGTTAGGTGACCTCTGAACTCTGTAGATGACATCGTTCAGTTTCTTGACGATAGTATAAGGTCCTTCCCAGTTCTACTGTAATTTCGGGCTCAGACCTCTCCATCGCTTCGGGTTATACATCGAGACTTGGTCTCCCTCCTTAAAATGATGGCCGGTTGCTCCGGAATCGTAGCGAGTCTTCATTCGTTCACTGGCCAATTTAATTCGCTCTCTGGCAAACGCATGTACGCTTTCCAAACGTGCCTCTAAATTATTCAGGTATTCATTCGTCGAGGAAGGCGTATCACTCAGACGTCCAAATAGGATATCATATGGCCATCGCAGTGTTCGACCAAAAAGCATATCTGCTGGAGTGCATCCGGTCGCTTCATGGTCTGCGCTCCTATAGGCCAAGAGAAAGAGTGGTAAATGTGTATCCCAGTCAGTCTGATTCTTCGATACAAATAAAGATAGATGGTTTAGAATCGTTCGATTAAACCTCTCGACCATGCCATTGGACTCAAGATGTAACGCCGTCGTTCGAGTCTTCAGAATTCCTAAAAGTTTGCAGAGCTCAGTAAAGAGAGCGGAATTAAAATTTGTACCTTGATCCGAATGTAATATCATAAGTACGCCATACCGCGAATTCCATGCTCGAACAAGTTCTTCAGCCACAGTCGAGGCTTCCTGATCTGGAATGGGGATTGCCTCTGACCATTTGGTAAAATAGTCCATCAATACCTGTACATACCGATTGTCCTTTGTCGTTACAGGAAGAGGTCCTAAAATATCCAAGGCCATTCTTTAGAAATGTGAGCCCACATTATAGCGCTGTAAACGGCCTTTAGTTCTTGTTTTGGGTCCTTTTCGGGCTCCGCAAGCGTGGCATTCTCTGTATCATTTTTTGACGTCGGCGCGAAGTCTATCCCAATAGAACCGCTCTCGGGTTTTGCTGAAAGTTTTCATAACTCCAAAATGGCCTCCACTTGCGCTGTCATGAGTCTCTCGCAGAACTTCTTGAATCCTGCTTGTCGGGAGAATTTGTTGCCAGCGACAAGAGCTTCCATCGTCACTCTCCCACTTACGATATAAAACACCAACCTTAAGGTGTAAGGAGTCCCAAAGAACCCAATATTGTTTTGTTGCAGGACTTTCCGGAGCGATTTCTTGCCAAGTTGGTCGATCTTCTGAATTTAGTTTCTTCCCCAGAATTGGCCTAATAGCCGGATCTTCTAGCTGTGCCTTTTGGACCTCACTTGAAGACCAGGCATCCTCAGTTGTTAAAACTTTCACGGAAATGTCTGTTTCCATTCCGAACTTTTTCTCTGCATTCGTGCAATGTTTGCAACTCTCTTTACAGGGTCTTCGAGAGAGGGCATCTGCATTTCCGTGAGAGGTTCCCTTGCGATGCTGGATTTCGAAGTCATATTCTTGCAGTCTTTGGATCCAGCCAGCTATCTGGCCTTCAGGTTCCCTAAAATTCAAAAACCATCTAAAGGATGCATGATCAGTCCGGAGAAGAAATTTACGTCCATAGAGGTAGTGATGGAAATGCTCTATAGATTTCACGATGGCTAGTAATTCTTTACGCGTGACACAATAATTTCTTTCTGTCTTACCCAAGCTCTTGCTGAAGTAAGCGATGACACACTTTTCGTTTTCAATCTTCTGAGAGAGCACGGCTCCTATTCCCTCATTACTAGCATCCGTATCCAAGATAAATTCCTTGTCAGTCCGGGGATAGGTCAAGACAGGGGACGTTATCAAAGCCTGTTTTAGACTATTGAAAGATTTCTCGCATTCTTCAGTCCAATTAAAGTTTGATCTAGCTTCAGTTAGTTTATGTAGGGGTCTTGCTATTGCAGAGAAATTCCTTACAAAACGACGGTAATAGGTGCAAAGTCCAAGGAAACTTCGGAGATCGTGTACTGTCTCTGGACGAGGCCAATTAGACAGTTTTGCATGTCTAAGTAGATTTCCTCTTTCTTAAATGGCTTTAGCATTCTATAATTAGTCCATTCTATCAATTTTCGTTTCAGATATGTGTACAAAAATTGCTCAAACAATTGAAAGCATTATTGAAAATTGAATTATTTATTGCAATAAAATACTTCGTTGTGGAGAATCTATTGTTCGAAATCATTTTATAGATACAGATTTGAACAACGTTTCTTTACAAAATATATACAACGTCCAAAATCATTCTTGCTAATATTTATTTTAGGAAAGCGTCTTTTCTTCGCCATCTCGGAAATTTCTTTAGATTTTATTACCGTTTCTGATGAATTCAAAAGAAAATCTTCATGGAGCATATTTTGAAGTTTGTGATCTTCTATTCAATACAGGTAAGTAATGAATATCTTATAAAATAATGGACTTTTTCTAAAATTACCATCTTCCTTTAGAACTATTGATTGCTCCTTAATTTTGATGTATCCGAAAAGACTCATAAAGCTTCGGGTGTTAAGTTTCCAACGTAATGTCTTTATCTGAAAATTTATTTTGTTTAAAAAATCAGCTTTGGAATAGCTTTTTTTTCAAATTGATTTTATTTCGGGACGAATACATTGCGTGACTAGCAACATTCGGCGGCCAGCTTGTTCGCCGGGAAAATAATGTTAATTGAATCTTCAAAAATTTTATATTCATGTTTCCTTTAACAACGTGAGTAGATCGTTGTAGATATTTTACCCATAAATACTTAGTGGTCTTGCATCTGCTCTGTTCCTTGTCTACATAAATGCCCCTAATGGAGTCAAATGACTGATCATGTCATGTAACATCTAATTGCAAGTTGTCAGCGCAATCTTCACTTTCTTATTCCTCTTGCAAAATATGTTTATGATTTCAACATTAAAATGTCGCAGCACATTTTATGGCCAGCAGCATGTTTGCTGAATTAAAACATGTTAATAAAAGCATGAAAACATAGCAGTCATAATCATTCAGCTTACTGGATATATTTTTTCAAATACTGAATATCTCAGAGAGTTTAGTTTAAAGATTCCACAAAAATTTCGATGAAATAAAATATGAAAGCAAAATGTATTAGGATGGAATAAAATGTACCTTAAACCTTTCAACAATGAAAGAGAAACGCGCAATTAAATATTTTTTAAACAATGAAAAAGGTTTTAATTGCGTTGCAAGAATGAAAAGTACTGTTGTAAATTATGCCAAAAATATTTTTAAAGATTATTAAAGTTAGAGAAAAACTTTAACTACGACATATTTGAAATCATTGAAAAGATCATTTTTTGCACTTTAAGAGGGCGTAAAAATGATTTTTGTGGTGTAATGTTTCCAGAAGTTATATTTTAAATCTCTTCAGTGTGTTGCCAGAAATTTAATATGAACTATATCAACAAACTATCACAGACTTATCAATCTATGCAAATATCAAAAGCCTTTCCAGGAAAAAAAACGGCAGCTGAAAGATTGGCTTCCTTTAGTATATCAAGACTAATGTAGCAATGGGATTAATACCTCTACAATAAAGGCCAGAACTCTTGTAAACAAGTACCTTTAAATTTTTATTTGCTGTAGACTTGCATTTCTGCAAATCTTTTCAGTGAATAATTTCCCCAAAAATATAGATATGTCTCTTTATCTGCAGTATGTTTTAAAAACGAATTATGTTGTACTTATGAGTGGTAGAACAATAAAAAGTTTCGGTAACTCGTTCATAATGAAATGGTGGACTTTATAACGAGTTTCTTCAATTAATGAAGTATCATGCATCTAAGGTTCAGAAGAAATTTCTTTATTTCGCTGTAATTCTGAGAAACATTAAAGCAGCAGGAAGGGTTTTGTTAGAATGTTAATGAATGTCTTTATTATAATTATTTACATTTGCAGAATTTCGTAATGACTAAATCGCTTAATCATTTCCTTACAGTACGTTTTTGTCTAACAGAAGTTTCTCCGAGAAACAGACGTTTATATCCACCCCTTTTTTTAAGACTTTATTTGTAATTTCTGATTTCTAAGTCAGCCACTAAAAGTCTCGGATTCACATACAATCGGTTTTTGGTTACCTGGCCGTAAAACGTTGGAAGCACTGTAGCAGTAGTAATGATAAGGGACTTAAAGAAAGGGAACTGGTATCCTGATGACTTTGAAGAGTTATCTAATTAAACCACATTCTTCTTTTTGACCTGTAGGTTGCATTTTAATTCGTGAAGTTACACTTTTTACAGATGAAACATTTATAACTGTTATTGTAAATGAGTTAAAACAGAAGCAGTTTCTTTATTCTTAAAACTACTTCAAAACAAATAAGATCTCATAATAGAGATTGGCAAGCCAGGAGGATTTGTCCGTCTCAGCTTAGGCTGATGCAATGTCTGTATTTCTTGCATACGAGAATGTTATTCTCCTCTTTGGAAGTAACTTGTGTCTCATATATTTTTCCTGTAGATACGACGGTTGTTCGATAAGTCCGTGCATAAAGTAAGGAAATATAATTTTTTCGGAATAAAATATTTTTATTTTGTTACATAGTTTCCTTTGAGGCATTTACAATACACTTAATCCAACCATGCTTGAGTTTTTTAATTTCGTCCATGTATTACGACTTTCCCAATTATTCATTGGCGCAGTTTAGACAAAAATGGCTCTTGCGCCATTAAACCTCAACCAACCAACCAATCATTCCCAATTATTCAAAGTTTACAGCTGTTTTGGCATTCATCTCAACTTTGATGCAAATTCCTTCCTTGCAAGCCATTTTTGAATGCCTAAGGAGCAGGTTGTAATCCGTAGGAGCCAA
The DNA here is from genome assembly GCA_013235015.1 of Araneus ventricosus. Classification (NCBI taxonomy): domain Eukaryota; kingdom Metazoa; phylum Arthropoda; class Arachnida; order Araneae; family Araneidae; genus Araneus; species Araneus ventricosus. The sequence goes on from BGPR01002327.1 coordinate 9,314, forward strand.
ATCAGGAGAATCGAAAGTTTGCATAGGAACTTGTAACCTAAATCGTGTACTTTCATACTCACAACTGCATAAGTGTGAGTTTCTGCATTAACTTATCAAAAAGAATTCTATTTTTCGCTAATTGAGTATGCTTTTCCTTTATCTCATTATTTAATTAGTACAGAAAAGAAACATAATTCTATCTTAAAATTCTTATGAAGTTTCCAAAAAAATCAAAAAGATTTTAGCTAGAGTATTCAAGAAAACTGTGATCATGAATTTTCAAGCTCAAGGAAAATTTTTTGCCTTGGAAGGCAAACTTTCTATAGTTGGACCATTTCTTTCATTAATTCTTTGTCTCATGTTGATAGTGATGAATCCAAATATCACCAAATGTTACAAAAATTCTAATAATAAGTCCTTGGGAATTAAATTTCGATTTAATTAAATATTTTTAAACAAACAGAGAGTATATCTTGAAATCACAGAGTGAAAATAATGTAATATGATAAATATATACTAATAAATGTATAATATTATATAATATATGTTATATATAAAAAACTATTAAATACATACATATATTATATATATTAATTCGTGACACACATGTTGCATTGAGATATCTCATGTGAAAATGTTCAGACAGAATGTAATTTATACAATAATTTGAGAAGCCCATTGTCTTATCAATTTTACACACACTCAAACTTTACTCGATAATAAAAAAATGTCAGGCTGAAGCAGTCAAAAAAGGGCGAGAATTGCATTTAAAAGCGGGGAAAAGCTTAAACCTCATAAACCAGTGCTGACAGTATTATTTTTTAAAACACTCTCATAATATTTATTTAATTTTTTAAAATATGTTTTCAGCACAAAAAATCGCCGGACTCGCAACGAGAGTACCAGGATATTTATAATGAAATGCAGAATCGAAGACCCTGGAAATGCGAACAGTCAACAAGACAAGCTGGTGTGCCACCTCCTTCCTCTGACCTTCACATGTCGCAACACATGAGACATTATAAAGTAAGAATAAACCGAGTATGTACTTTGAAAGCCTTATTTACAACCGATGAAGCCAAAATCTGACACTTTTCGAAAATTATGATTAGAAGACCATATACCAAATTTCATTCTGCTACATCACTTCCTGCAAGAGTTACTGCTTTCATATTGTACACGGATATGCAGAGCAGAAGGTGGTCAACCCCTTGACGGATAGGGTACGAAATTTAAAACGGATATTCAATTCTAATAATAAGTCTATGTACCAATGTCCATCCATCTAGTTATTTGAATTTTTGAGTTATTGTATTCGAATACACAAGGAGATACAGATTGCTTCCACTGAACGTATTTCGTTGAAAATTCTATAGAAACCTAGAATTTCGATGTTACATACTAAATTTCATCCATCTGCTTCGATTCATTTTTTTGCTTATTGTGTCCACAAGCAGCAGATATACAGAGCTACAGACATACAAATTCCAAAAAATGCTGTAATTGGACTCAGGGTTTTAAAAAAAAGTAGAAATTCATTAAACTTTCGCTTTCGAATTTTTAGACCTTCACAGTATTTCCTCTTTACATACCTCGTATAATTCGATTAAACACGGTTACCTCGAAATTTCACTAACCATTTTCTATTTGTAGGAAGTGCAGATGCTTTAAAAGCCTGTTATCTGGCTATTTGTCCAATGACGTTAAAGTCCCAAGCCCTAATTATTTTCAGTATTTCTTTCACGCCGCGTAATATGCATGAAAATTTATTTATTTTTCCTTCTGTAAGAGCCTTTTTTCTGTTTTTCTTTAATTCTGAAGTCAGTGCACATATAGTATTACTGTGTATCTTTGCATGAGCGTTGCTGTCTTTAATCAAATTTCTCTCACAATGCACCCAGAGGCGTAGCGAGGGTAAGTGGCTCCCTGGACAAATGATGGATTTTTCGCCCCCAGTCTTTATTAATGGTTTCGCCAAGTTAATTGCCACCCGGAGCATAAAATGATTTTTTCCCCCTTTTATCATATTTGACTATAAAAAGTAACACAAACCCACTAATTTTTTGTCTCCATGGAGTCCCCTTAAGTCGCCCTTTGTCCCTTTAAGACTGGCGCCCGGGGTCCAACTCCTTGTCCTCTCGGTCGATACACCACTGTAGTTTAAATAACGCCATGATGAAGGTTGAATTATAAGCTGCTGCACTCATTTTTTGCAAAATATGATGGACTTCTTAGTTTTTAAACTAGCATGCGTTTATGAAGGCTTTAATTATGAAAATTGAATTATTTATATTTGCATATTTGACTTCTTAACTGGTAGTTCTAGGAACGGCCGACGTCGCGCCGACATAAATTTCTAATATCTGCTCTTTATAGCTGTCTATAAAGGTTCAGCAATTTATTCGGATGCGAATTACTGATTTTATCAGTATACAAAAATTTGTAAATAAATGCCTGTGTGTAGGAGTTTTAACAAAATTACAATTATAATCTCGCCGTTTCAAAATCATTCAAATGTTTATAATTTTTTTCAATTCACCATTTACTCGCAAAGAATTTAACCGTTAATATGACCACAATCTTCAAAGCACATTCATACTAAATTCGAAAAAAATCGAACAGAACGTTTTGCTGTAACTACGTAAAAATTTAGAGGTAACTGACGAAATGCTGAACAGTTGAGCTAAAACAGGCCACGATTTTCTGTCTTAATAATTTCAGGTGATAAAAAATATTGAATTTGATGCTATGGATTCATAAAAAATAAGGCCATCGTTACTATTAATTTAAAGCTGCCAAAGGGGACATATGTGCTTCCGTAGAAGAATGAAAAAGCTTGCCGTAAATGAACTTTCCAAATTTTAAACACTTATGCTCTCTAATCCAGTCAATAAAAAATAAAAATATTTCTACAGGATTAACGTCATTAGAACTCATTAATAATTTAAATGAAAGTCTTTATTAAAGTAGCCTGAAGATGTGCTAGTCCTGGTGTACCCTACATTACCTAAAACCAGAAATGTTTTTCGAAATTATTATTCTGACCTTCCAATCTGAGCAGCAATATAAAGGCTTTTTAAGGAGCTTTTTATGGATTTTTCAGCTGTAAATAATTGAAAATTTATTGTGTTTGTTAAAATAGTATCTTGATTGGAATGCCTTAAGCATATGAAATATCATAGAAAATGAAGATCCAACATACTGGGATAATAATAGGTTACCAGATGAGTTCGGCCAGAGGACAAATCTTCTTGAGATACTTTCCCAGAAATATGTGATCTCAGCAGTTTTCACTGGCATGTGCTGATGCTCAACTAAACATTTTCATCTTGTGGCATGGCGAGACAGATTCTAAAGCTGCTGAATGTTTTGCTTACAGAGTGTAACAAAACAGATTGCCAGAACCTTAAAGGGTGATGTAATTAATGAAAATATCACGATACAGTGTGGGGTCTGGGGGTGCAAGCAAAGAACCACTAGAAGGCACTTTCTCTAGATTATCCATTATCGCTTAATTAGACTCTGTCTTTTCCTAGATAGTTTATACGGACAGAAGGTTCGCATCTTAATTCAGCAGGTGCGGCCAGATATACCACAAAATGTATTTTCTTTAGAGACAGCTAAAAAGTGAGGTTTCCCGGTCACTCATCGAATCTCTAGAGGAGCGTATCACCTTTATTAATATCGGAGGTGCAGACGTTCGTTTAATGCCAGGTTACATGCCAGCGTGTACACCACCGCCGATGTATTGCAGCTAGTAGCCCTGAATAGATGTGATCTTTTGTTCCAACCGATTCTTATAGAGACACAATGGCTCTAGGAGCGGGTACGTGTTGGTGGCATTATGTCTAACTTGTAGCCCCTTATTTGAGCTTCTGTCGAAGATATTTATGAAAAAAAATCCTTTGGACTTTATTCACCGCTTTTAATTTTCTCTATTCTCAACGCGTTGGCGCCATTTCGTGGTTCGCCGCTCACTCTTGAAACCCCTTCCCCACATCGTTTTCTGAAAGTTGTTTGTTTCGGCGAGATCCACCATTCATTATTTTTATGACTATTAGTTTAATTACACCCAGTATAGTGTAAGTCATGTTTTAATATAGATTAGAACGAAAAAGTATTACATAACTTCAGCAATACTGTTATCACTTCACACTCCCTGAGGGCTTCAGCAAGTTCTAAATATTTTTCGAAAATTATATTGTTGATGCTCTTCAATAAAGAGGCTTGAATTGATTTTACGAGCTTGGTTTCCTCGAGTTCGCATTGGTTTTCTAAAGGTATCCTCGTTATAAGCGTCTCTAAGTGGGCACATGGCAGATTTTTTTTTAATTTAGGAAAACAGCCTAGGGCTTCGCTAGCCACCGGGGCCGTAACCTAGTAGCTTTTCTAGCGCTCTGAACTTCCATCCTAGGAAGATGGGAAATAGTGCGGTCTAGATAATCGATATTCATAGATGCGGTCTTGGCATAATCCTAAGGTCACCAAGTAAGCAATTAGCACTGGTGCCAATATAATAAATAAGTACCGAGAAATATTTTTCTAAATTTTGAGTTAAACTTTGCTGAGCACCTTTTGCTGCATTTAGTTAAGTAGGTTTGTCTGGTGGCGTACCGCTCTAAACTCCAGAAAAATGTTTTTTATGAAGATTGCAAATGCTGCAGGGACGGTCGGAAGAATGTCTGGTGCGTACTTCTCGAGAAGGCGTTCTGACAGGAATGACCTATGTATTTAAAAATAAAGTTTGTTACATTAGGTATATGGTTGGGGTAAAGGATAATTGAAGATTGATGGGATTGTTCAACATAGTTTTTCTTTTCATATCATAAGGGGACGCGAAATACACACGTATCGAAAGTTAGGTTACGAACTCGATACACGTAGTATCTCGAATCTTAATCGGATTATTGCTTGTGAAAGAAAGGATTTTTTTTATTTAAAATAAAAAAACGAGAACTTAAAACGGCCAGAAATTAACACCTGGTGTTTCCGGAATCGTCCGGTTGATAAAGGGTGGGGAGTTCGTCGCATCCTGAAGGGCTCTTCTCAGCTAAGCATGTGTCAAAATCATTTCTCTAATCTCAGAAAAGAGGTCCCGAGCCACTTATTCAGTCGTGATTTCTGCATTCCGTTGTCCATTTAGCTTCTTCAAAAGGAGTCATGGCTCTTGAACAACATTCTAGGTGATGGAAGATTCTGTTTATAATCGGTTCATTAACCTGGATACCATCATTCAAGGCACTTCTAACATTCGAGAGGCGTCCACAAGAGACTCTTCAGTTTCCAGCCTACAGTCGGCTCTCTATGAAAAAGTCAATATTTTTTCCCTGTCTTTGAAGCTGCTCAATAGCATAATCAAAATCATGGCCACTGTAATTATGTTAACACGTTAGAAAATTTCAAACGCGTAAGCAACGCGCTATTTGAATTCGTTTTCTCAGTTATATGTATAAAAATTCAAAGACTTTAAACGTCGTTAATAGAACAGCGATGGTAATTTTTTATAGGAGAAAATTGCTAGGTCCTTCTTATCAGTCTCAATATCACCAGAGCACGATTCATTTTATTCTTAATGATAAGTTCTTTTACAGTTCTGAGTGTTGAAATACAAGTATATTTTTGGAAAAACTTTCTTATATTAATGGCGCTGCTATAGCCATGTGACAATGTCTTGGCTACTAGGTAAGAAAGTTCAATGAAAGAAACCTGATCCCACTGAAAACTCCCTGCACATGTGGGTCCAGTCTATGTAGAGGTGCGGAAGTTTGAAGAGGTATATTATCGTCATCATCTGATAATGTTTCGAATTATATGATTGATAAAGATATATGGTTTCAGTTAAAAAGTGCAGAAAGGGGGGAGAAACTAGTAGAAAGGGGCTAATATTGAAAATTATTTTAAAACTTGAAAAAAAAATAATCTATGCCCGTCTTCCATTTATATTTCTATCACATAAGGCGACTTATAAATTACCATCAACAACGCTTTCTTGAATACTTTGAACCAATACAATTTCTCTGTTGTCATGTAAAACACTACAGAAGCATTTTAAATTGTTGTCTTCACTGAAGGTTTGTTCGTTGGCAATTTCTTCCTAAAAATAGGATTAACCAAATATAATAGGAATCTAAATATTTGCTCAAATACTTTTTGCCAAATTGCAATCACCTATCACTCCGCCTTTTCAAATTAGCCTACATTCCCACGAAAAGACAAGCAGATTTATAAAAATAAAAAAGGATATTTTCTGCAATTTTGGATGCCTGAGCCATCAACATTCATCAGATTCTGCATTCGAATTAGTTGACAATAAATACAATTTCTGTAAACAGGACGTCCAGTCTCATCATGGCCCAGTAGCTGATATATATATCGTTTGAGAGAGGCATATACTTTCACTCGAAAAATAATCAAAATGGCGAAAAGAATAATGTTTTATGAAGCTTGGAGTTTTCAGACTTTAAAAATCGTTATTTTAGAAGATCTTACACAATTTCAGTGGTTGACATGAGAAAGATCCGCCAATCAACGGAAAGCGTTTGCACGAGGCTTCCATTGATAGGCCTAAAATAATGAAATTCAAATCTTTATTACTCGTTCAATTTTATTTATAAAATAGTGGAACATTTTTGCTTAAAATATCAGAGTATCAGGCATATTCCTACCATAAATGATTCAACAACCTAACAAAATGAAAAAAGCTAATATGACTAATATTACCTCAGCCCTGTATAAAAAAATTAGACCTCGTAATTTTCTCTCGGTTGATTGTTGATAGAAACAATATAAAATACGATTTTTGCATCATTTGAAAGCATTTTTTTTTTAAGGTATCCGCATACGTTCGAAAACCCATTTTTGACAGAAAATCATAATTTTTTTTAAATGTCTTATTTGAAAGCCTATTGTTTTTAGTTTTCAAAACAGTTTTTATTTTACATCTATGATGATCAGAAGTGAAATTAGAGACATTTTAGTAGAACTTGACAGTTGAAAATGGAGTGGTAAATAATACGATAAAGAAGCATTCTTCATTGTTTTTACTTAAGATATTTAAATTTTATTGTTTATTTTTGTTTTATACTATTTTACATATACCAGGTATTATTTTGAAAGATTTTCAGTGTGAATTTTCTTGTTTTCTATGACATTGTTGCAAATTTAGGTAATTTTGTATCATTGCAGTATCTTGATTCTCCGTTAATGATGTAATTTTTGATAATAAACGCACGACAAGTACATAAATTGTACTCATGATCAATATCAATCACTAAAAGTATCTCTAGATCAACTAATAGACATTATAAAGTTATTTGACTGAAAAACAATATTCAAATCTATCGATGGTGGCTGAATGATAGAAAACGATAATGACACATAAGGCTCAAGAAAACGACTAAAAAAAATTTCCAATCAGAAAATTTTAAAAAATGTGCTAAGCTGGTAAAAAACTAAGGACTAGCCTACAAAACTGGGGAGTATTGAAGAAAAATTCTTTTTTCTTCTCATTGTAAATTAAAAGCATAAACTTTAAACTCATTTTTCTCGAAATGTGATTTTTTGCAAAAGTTTCATTTTTCAAACACGATAACTAAAATTCAACTTAAAATATCCGTCTCAGATTTGGCATACATATTATTTATTATATTGTCTAGGTAATGAACCAAAATATAAGTGAAATAATGCTCCATTAAAAAGTTATGTATATTTTAAGGTTTGAAAAAAGGCCAAAATTCTTTAAAAATTCATGATTTCACACTAAAACTCTTATAATATACATGTTTTTAGATACATTGCAAAACTTTTGCTTCAGGACCTAGCCAATAGTTGAAGGATTATATATGCTAAAGGATTTATCATTCTGATCATTTCTTTTTGAACGAGGGTGTTTGGAAAAAGGTCAAATTTAGTGCAAAAAAGTCTAAGTTTTTTCAAATTTTTAAAAATATATTTAATTCATTTAACTTTTTTTACGATTTATTAAGTTTTAACATAAATGTTATATAAAAATACAAAGATATTGCTTCAAATATCATTATTTTAAAAAAAGGCCTCCGAACGTAGTCGGATACCTTAAACTGGAAGTATATCTCTAAGGGCAAAGAAATTAGCTATTGAACAAAAATAGGAATGGGCACACTGTACATACTTCGTATACCATGGATTAGAAAGGATTTCTTAACACGGTGAGAAATCGTTTAAAATAATAAATATTAGAAAACATGTTGGATCGCGTTTTTCATAAAGTTTTACTCAGCTTTGGACAATTATGTAAAAGTTTTTGCCTTTTCCGTAACTTTCATGCTTTACAGCTCATTTATTTTAGTTTCTGGTTAAATGGATAATATACATTCATTAATAAAATGTCAGGATATATCGAGTAGAATATATTCTAAATTCTATTCCCGAAGCGGAGATTGCAATATACGTTAAGTCTTATCGCAGAGAAAGAAAAAGTAAAGTCTTGAAGACTTTCTCCCTGCAATTTCTTTTTTGTAAACTAACATTTTTCAATAGAAATAATCGAGAGGTTTATCGTGAATTAAAAGGTTTCATAGAAATTACAGAAATACGTATTAATATTTGATTGCTCTTAAATGTGTCATTGATAATATCTTAGTTACCTTATTCATTTTGAAATTCAAAAAAAAATTAAAGAAAAAATGAATGGTTAGAAAATTTTTATATCTGAAAAATGTCTCACAGTTTAAAAAATATTTTCCAAAATCATTTTTTTCTATCACTCGAATTTGCAACGAAAATGCTATTTAAGAAGATTGTGTTATGTCGTTTTTGCATCGTCGCGGTTAAATTTGAAAGGTTTCTGGAAAGGTGTCCGAAACTGGATGCCATGTACTGAAAAAAAATGTTTTTTTTTGTTTTCAGTTGGTCTAAAATGCACATAAAATAATGTGAACTTTAACACAGGGTAAAGTATTTGGTTATTAAAAGAATGCGCATTAATCATCTATTGATAACTCGGGAGGATACGAAAAGGGGTTACGTAAATAGTCCTTCTCTGCGCAGAATCAATTTTCTGTAATTATTCGAATAATTTCGAAAAATTAAAAGATTCGTACTTGTTTCTTTGATTTTCTGGACAAATGTAAAGGGAATAATTTAATTTAATATTTCTTAAAAGTGGCCCAGTTGAGCATACCATGCAGCAAGTTATGAGATAATAGTTTAAGTAGAGGCCTTGAAATATCATACAAATTCAAATTATTAAATAATTTTAAAGTTGTCTATATCTATATAGTTTATATTTATGTGTCTATATATCTATTAAAATCTGTATATATATGTATAAAGATGAATGTTTATCGGTTTCGGTGTCAGTAGAGTTAGTACAGAGTGGCGCCAATTTATATTCGGAAAAAAACATTATGTATGGATTCAAGTAAATATCCTATCTTCATATAGGAAGGACGCAGAATAGGATATATGAACACTATGGTACGTTGGTTTGGAAAAGAATATTTTTTAATTTATTTAACGCCACCCTGAGCTACCCTACCCGGAAGTGTGTAAGTCCTTTTCATGGCCGGAGGGGACCATAAATCTCAAAATGAATATAGAATTCACCCGAAACAGGTGTGGTAATTAGTTACGTAGTTACATTATAATTCACAAATAAAATTATGTACATAAAAATCCCTTTGAGCAAATAATACGTAACCATCTCACAACCATCCAATGACAGTTGCTTTAAAAGAGAGACAGCAACCGGACATGGCGCTGCATCCAAGACAGATACCACAAAACTAACTTACATCTTTTGATAAAAAATAAACTGAAAATAAATTGGACCCCATTTTTGAAAGGAATATGCACAGGTGGATATTATACTTAAAATATTCTTTTTTTCTTTTGTAAGAGCAATCAGCGATTCGTTTATTTTCATGGACGATAGTCCTTCACAACACAGATCTCGTATTGTTGTCTTTTGGAGCAAGGCACCGTGTATATGAAAATCATGTCGGAGCATCATATTTATTCGACATGAATTAAATGAGTTTGGATGGAAAGAGGTTATTGTTCGGTGTAAGTCTCTTTCATAATACGAAGCCTAGATTGCCTTTACAGAAAAAGAGAAAATGGTGTCTCAGAATCTACAGAAAGATTTTGTAAATACTAAGGCTAATAGGTGTTCATGTGTTTTAGCTGTTATTTGAGAGCACACGTCCTATGGAAACTGCATGAAATTGAAAAAGAATTTTTTTTAATTTTTACTTCTAAAAATTGAAATCCCCAGCAATGCGCGGAACACCCTTCTGATAAAATAATGTCACAGAAAAATGTTTTTGCATCATACTAATAGGACTGCATACGAACATCAACTCTAAATTTTCTCATTAAAGATAATTGAATTAAGTGGTGTTTTTTGCGATAAAGTGAGTGAGTCTTTATTTATTTGTTGATTCTTAAAATTGTAATTAATGCTCTAAATGCCTAGCCTCTGAGACAGTAGAAGCTGTATTGGAAATATCTCTTTCCCAAACATATATAGCTTAAAATTAATAATTGATGTTCTCTGAAAAGACAAATTTTAGTTGATTGACATCACTAGAAAGCGTACGCACAAGTCGAGCTACTCCCGCCCTGGCTAGACATCCTGGTTAGTTGAAGAATGGCCGCCACGACATTTCAGATACTGGGGTCGCAGTCATAATAGCCATCAATAGCGTTGGAAGATTCCTTCATGGAAGTAGGGTAACTCAACCAACACCATTACTATTCCCACCAGGGAAGCGAGAACATCCTTACATGTATGGCGAATTCTCATCCACGTACTCGTGGCGCCCTTTTTGGGGGCGCTAGGAAGGATGACAATAAGTCGAGTCACTTCGCCCTGTCGAAGCCTCCGGATAATCTGAACGATAGCCGGTGCAATAGCTGGAGTACTGTAGCCGGAGTCCTACTTGTCTTCTCCGGTCACTGCCCCTCCCCTCACGTAGGAGGTGCGTACTATCACTAGAGAAGGGTGCTCACTTCCCCGAGTGCTGTATCGCCAGGAGGAACTAAAATCGATTACTTATCCTGCGGCTTCTCATTCACATACACGTGATGCACCCCTTTGTGATTACCGCCAAAAATTGTAATCATAAAGAATCACCTTCTTCCGCACCCCTGTTTGTATATAAAAATTATCTATATTTACATATTAATATATGTATTATTTTATTTCTAGCAGTATTAAAAATAAAAATTTGTATGTCTGACATTCTAAAAGATGCATATTTGTTCCTAGAAATACCGTACAGAAATACTGTGGAGGTATTCAAAATTGAGAAACAGTTTGAAATTCTAATTTGAGCTTTAATGCAGGAAGTTTCGGAATGTTATTTACGCAATGATTGCTTTTAATGCAGGACCAAATGTGACAGGATAATAGTCCCAATCTATACTTAAATAAAGAAAAGTTAATTTCCAGTTTTATCACATTAATCAATAAAGGTGTTTGCTCTGAAAAAAACATAATTTTTTAAAAACAATTTTAAAAACTAAAAAAAAAACGATCTTTTCTTTGGGTCTATATTCACTTTTTATCAAATTATGAAATGTACATTTTTAAATATGTTTAAAAAGAATGAAAAAAAAGAGTTTCTATATTCTTTTGCTTTAGAGCAAATATTAACAACATATAACTTTAAATACGTATTTTTTTATTAATATCTTAACTTTATCAAGTCGGTCCATTTTAAAGTTCTGAAATAGAATGTAAAGTTTGACATTGCACTTGACAATATCCAAGAACAAAGTCTCATAACAACACATACTATCGAATGCGCATGTATAGAGAATGAACTTATTCTGTTCTGCTATCAGTACGTGTTTCAGAAATCACTTTTCAAAAGGCATTCAAGAAAACTCAGATCTTTGATCCTGCTAGGATCGGAGTAATTTGAAAGGTTTCGAATAATTTTATATGACAAGACCTTTCTTTGTTTTACCAAAAATTAAATAAAGAAAGGTCATTTTATAAAATTTTATCAATTCATATATCTAACCACATAATTGATGACAGTTTCGAGAAAAACACCAATATTTGTGACCTTTCTGTTGCATTAATTGATTGATTTACGTAAGTTACCACCAAATAATTTGTGTTTTACAAACCGTCAGACATGCAGCAGTAAACTTATTTTTGAAAGAATTAAGGCATCACTTCTGGGATACGTATTTAACAAAGTATTAGATGATATAAAAGCTGTCAGCTTATCCTTAAGTGTCTTCTTATAATACAGCTCTACTAATATTGTAAGTGGTAGTACACAAGAATAATTTCATAAACTTTTTTATATCAAACTGCCATACGATATCGGAACCATGGATTCATTTCACTCTAATTGCAATAATAATCTAAATTCTGAGAAGGTATATGTTGCAACATTCGCCAAAATTTTAATTAGAACAGTCATGTGTTATCTGTTTAAGCCATAGAATCAAACAGTTCTAACGATTTATGAAGATGAATAATTCGCTTACAGGCACAGGAAATGGCAGCAGTGGATTCGAATATCAGACTCTAATCTCGAATGCCAGAGAGAGTAGATTACTATTAGAAACAGTAATTCAATAAATCATTAAAAAAATTTATTTGCTATTTAATTAAATAATTTTAAATTCATTTCATTTGATAAAGTTAAAATAAAAATATTAAAGGAGTCTTAAAATTAGATTAAAGTCCCGAAACGAATTTATTATCACAAATGAGTTGTACTAACGTTACTTAACGAAACAGAGAACATGATGTTGGATGACACAATATTAAAGAACAGTATCTAAGTCGCACCATGCACAGAAAAATACACTATTGTCCTTTATTGTAAATTTTTAAGTAATCTCTTTTCAAACGTTCTTGTTGCATTTCTTTTTGTATAATCGAGGGTATCGAGATGAGCACCTAATTATTTAATCGACATTAGATTAAAACCTGAATTTCAAATTTCTGAAAAAGAGAACTATTTAGAAAGCCTTATGTATAATATTTTATTTGATATTCTTGTTTGATATAATCATATTATTAATTTTTACCTTTATATATTAGTTCTGGGGATATCGCGTTCCAAAAAATATAATATCTTCATCACTCTCTATAAAATTTTAGTTCTTTTATTCTATTTCCAATTATTTTAATAAGTCTCTGCTTCAACAATATTCATAAAATTACAAATTAATATCTGCTTTTATCAACCTTGACAAAAATACAATTAAATATCTCGCCGTTACCAAAATAACTCAAATGCTTTTATATTTCGAAACTCGCCAATGACTCACCAAGCACAAAAACGGTCACCATCCTGAAATAGAATCTTAAAAAAATAATCCTCACACATAGGTCGCATTAAAAGACTTCACGGAATATTCACGCCAAAATCGAAGAAAATTGAACAAAGCGTCTGATCGAGGTTGTGTAACATATTTACACACCAACAGACGAAATGCCGGAACGTTCGAGTTTAAATAGGAGGCCAGCTGCGCATCGCTTGGTGAATTAGCTCCTGCCTATTCATTTATGTAGGCAAACACTAAACGCTTAATGTTTTTATTTTAAATGCAATTAATTCCCGTTTTTGTACGAATGCACCATGAATGCTATTTCTGGACGGAAAAAGTTAAGGATGAGATCAGGTAGAGAACTTACATATTTCTACACATTTCTTAGATATCCGTTTCCCTGAAATTTTAAATGATACATGACGCAATTTAGTTTAGTTTCGTTAGATTAAAGTCCCGTTTTGAAGCAACACGTGGGATATTGATACATGTGGTTAGAATTGTAGCAATGAATTCGACATTTCTCATACAATAAGGCGCTGCCATTTGGACACCTTTCTAACAGGTGTTTCAAATATTATATATTTGACAGATAATAATTTCTTCACCACACCTATAATAAGCATTTCCATTGTAGTTCTCAGGAGTAGGATGAAAGAAAAGTTTCAGAAACTGGTTTATATTAAACTGTGTCATACGACACTTTTTAATTTATAATGAAGTGTCGTGTCGTCGATTAGGATTTTCCTTTTAAATTGATATAGTAGTGTGTGAATGTGCGTTTTAATTTTAAATCGATATTCCAATTTGACAATTTGTTTTGAGTATTTATTCCTCCAAATATCTAATAAGAGAAAATTTTCCCTTTCCTTCAACCAATTCGCTTAGAAAATTCAGTTTTGTTTTAGTCAATGAATTTTCTAGACACTCTGGAATTGAGAGAATTGTTTTAGCTGATGTATGAAAGGTATCTGTTTTTCATTTGAAGAAAAATTATTTTGGAAGGCAAGATATGGGAAATTCTTCTTCTTTTGAAAGATGATTTCCATTTTTCAGGTTAGATTTCTGCTTTTACAAATTATTATGTTAACCACTTAACTGTTTTTCTCTTGGAGGGTATAATAATTGTAGTGTGGCTCGTTGGGCCCATCTAAGGATACAGGTCGTACTCCGGTATAACGGGGGATCGTTGCATGAACCGCTCGTAATGGGAGTTATTATGCGAGGGGCAGAGAGCCTGACTATGCTGTCGCGGTGGTAAGTCTTTCAGGAGTTACCCAGATGCTACGGCAGAGCGGGATGATGATCCTTGTAGTTTATTAAATTCCTTAATATGTGTTAGTAAAGCTTTAAATATCCTTTATTGCATGAATGCAAAGGGTTCCAAAATATTTTTTACAAACCACTCAGAACTCCAACAGAATGTCTTTTTGGAGGGGCCATTGAGGTATCCTCAGAAATGAAAAAGTTGAATTATCTAAGCGAAGAACTTTTGAAAGGTGTCCCCAGCGGGATGCCTAAACAATCTTAAAAGTGAATTTAGCTATATTCCATCGTTTGGGATGTCTGAGTCTAGAATTGCAATGTAACGAATAAACGATTTCAATCTGCGAAGAAATATATTTTTGATTGTTGCATTTATCCTGATTAAATTTCTTTTATTACCATAGTTATATTCGAAACTAAGACTTAACAAATATGCGTAACAATGACTTTTGCCTTAAGCGAAGTCGGGGTTATATGTCTACACAAATGCTATCGAAAAGGTAGGAAACACAATCCCTATCCTAGAAGATGCCGGAAAAAATTAGAAACGGAACCTTCATATTAGAATCTGCTTATTAGTTTAGTTATAATAAAGTCCTGGTGGAAGCTACACGAATTCTATATTGGGGAGGACATCGTAATTTCGAGTTTCACAGCAAACTTGTATGAAGAGGTCGGCACTTGAGGCGGCAATGCTTCCATTTTTAAACTTCCACCGTTTTACTCAAAACGGATTTTAACGTTCCCCAGGCCGTTGTATACCCCGGGTTTCAAGGAATCTAGTGTTGAACCCCTGAACCACCCATTCCAAACTCAGATTGTGCCAGGAGGCCACCGTGGCCTCCCGTATATTTGATAGAGATTCTTTCTGCATGTGTTTGAACCAGTCTAAATCTTCCCCATACCTTTAGAAATCTTAAAGCTCAGATTTAATTTTTTATAAACTAATTTTAAAGCTGCTTCGATTGTTTAAGTTGACTTACAAATTATAAATAAAGAGTGGAATTAAAATCATGTCCGAAATTTTGGTCAAATAAATGTTGCAATTCTGTTGTTAAAGTTTTCCGAAAGAAAGCTGATGATATTTGAACAGTCATTTGATGACGGTTAATAATTAGATCATTCTGTTATTAAAAATAATTTCTGAAAATTAATTTTAAAATTAATAGGCATTTTTAATTTCATTGCTTTTAAATAAATTCGTATTACATTCATCATTACTGAAATTTAGAATTTAAGCTATCGCAATTATTTTTGGGAAGTAATTGATGTGAAATCTATTGCAATGGTCTTCTCATTTTGAATGCTGAAAGCAATATTCTAATGAATATTTTCAAAATTTCTTTTATTGCAAATTGGACAAGGTACAGAATATCGCCATGCCGATTTCGCTAACTTTCTCCAGAGCGTTCCATTTGCCTGAATGGGTGATAAATTATGGAACTCCTGTCTGAGTTTAAAGCTGTCAGACAGGAACCTCCCGAATCCTTTCCAAGAATCCTCCATAATAAAGAAAGGTATTATTTACATAAACGAATACCCAAGCCTGTTTATGGAGAATTGCGAAAACCCACTTACATCAATATTTTTACTGCTTTACAAGTGACTTTAATACTTTATTTCTGAAGGGAAGGTAAAATCACAGATTTAATCACATTTGTATCTTTGCAATATGACCATATTTCTACATGGTTATCATAATAGAACTAATAACACAGTACTGGAAGCAAGAAATAGAAAGCAGCTAATGGCAGAAGGCAGTTATATTAATTAATTCAAAAAATCTTCTTCGTTTCATGAAATAATAATCATTACAATTTATTCATTGATGAAAAATAAAATTGAAACTTTTCTGGTAAATAAATTCATTATATAAAGGGTTAAACATATTCTCGAAACATAAATATCAGTTACAGTAGATCATCACAATATTTAGATCATCTATGTGCTTCAATGCTCTTTAAACTTATTTTAAAGCTGCTTAACTTGATAAAGTTAAAATATAAAGAATAAAGAACATGAGAAAAAGAAGTCATTAATTTCATCAACCAGATAGGTTTAAATTAAAACGTTTCTGGTAAATTAATTGGCCAAATAATGGTTTAAACACTTTCTCGAAACTTGTAAATCAATTAGAGTAGATCATTACGATATATAGATGAAGGATGTAACTTTAAACAAAAGTATGTCTTCCAGAATCATACGCAATTAAATTCACTGTTTCATGGAATACATTTAAAGCATCTTCTTTTAATAAAGTTAAAAAACAAAGAAGGAAGAAGATGAGACATGAGAAGGCAGTTCTTACATTTTATCAAACGCATAATATATCTCTTTACAAAAAAATAATATATATGTTTAAAGATATGATAAAACTTCGAGTTATAAGCAGATTTTAGGGTAACATAAGGACAGCTTTCAAAATTTAATTTAAAATTAGTATGCAGATGTACTTTCTCTGGTCTCAGTAACATTCAGTTTAAGTAACTCTCTAAGAAACTGTGGATTTGGATATTAAAAATATTTTTTGAATCGTAATAATTGATGTGAAACCCTCCGAAATTCACTTAAAATTAGAAAATCGTGAGAGCCTATCTGTGTGTTTAAATGCCTTTCCAAGAAATATTTTTAAAATTTTAAATACTGCACGCAAAAGAATTACTAAAGATTGACAATGCATGTTTCAGTAATCTCTTAAAAAACATTGGTAGGATACTTGAATAGGAATGCTTTAAAAGATTCGGGATTCTTTCCGCAGCCTTCCCCGTGGACTCTTGTTGATATCGAAATTAAGTTTCAGCAGAACAATGAGCGAAAAATTGTTTCAAGTTTCGAAAGCAAAACCACAACATCTAGTTTTAGATGTAAACATCGTCATGCATTTCACGCAAAGCATACGGGGTTGTTGCTAGAAATAACCTTTCAGTGTGTTTGCAGTCTCTTATCTAATTCGTTCTCCCGTTGTTTTCTGCATACACATTCATGTAGAATAGTAAGCATACCTCTTTTATATTTCTGTTGGACTGTTATAATTTAAAGTACATATTCAGTGCGAAAAATCACTTCCACTTCAGAAACAACTGTATATCTCTGTCAACCATGACGTGAGTCTCCATCCGTATGTCGCCCAACCCTCTTTTAATTCAGTAAACCAGTCAAATACTGATCCATCCGTATGACCTGAGGTCACTTACGATGTCTTGTTCCTGAAATGTGCATACGAATCTCCTTACCACTAAATTGTGTGTTTAATGTACTAATCGCAACAAACTCTGCTCTAAATTTCATGTCATTCCGTTTAAAAGATTCATCATTACTTAAATTTCACAAGATAAAAGTAGATTGTTTGCTGGATAGACGAGAGCAATTCAAGAGAATAAGGGATTTCTTTTTCTTTTCTTGCAATTTGTATAACCGAAACCTCCTAAAAGTCTGATCAAAGCGTTACGGAACTTTTACTGTATTCATTGATAAAATGCTTCCGAAGCAATTTTTGTGCCTTACCACAAAGAAATACAACGGAAATGCCTTTTAAGAAAAATGCAAAGTCTTGCGGACGGTGAAAAATTTTTGAGTTGTTATTATGTCCTGAAAAGGTGTCCCGAAAGGGTTGCCTTGCGTTTAGGAATTATGAAGTCAATTGTAGCTGGCCTGTGTGTGATTTCGCTTACGTCCCTAATTATTTTGCGACGCCGTTAATTTAACTCTCCTTTAGTGGTTAAAACGCTACACTTTAAATTCCATTAGGGGCCAAACCTTCACTACCTGTAATCGAAATACTCATCAACGATATCGGGCTGTCATTTAAGTTCAAATTGCAAGCGATGTTCAGTTTTTCCCGCATTTCCTTCATATTAATAAATGAAAACAACAAGAAACGAGAACACCTAGTTTATGAGTATAATAGAATTCAGAGTAATCTCTAGGCATGTACAGTCACTTAAAAAAAAGTATCCACCCAGCATTATTTCGCCTCTAGTCACTTTATCTTAAAACAGAAGGTACCAATTTTCAGGAAATAACGCCTACTAATAGATTTCATGTCTAAAAAGTTCAAAAGGCGTCGCCTACATATATTTACAATTGCACTAACTTCAAAATTTCCGATGTAAAGACATATTTTTTTAAAAAAATATTTTGAATCCACTTAAGAATTTATCCTGGAATACCAAGTTTAGTCATTTTAGCATTTTTGGTTTCGAAATTATAAGGAAATAAAATTTTGAATTTTGAATGTTAAAGTGAAATTTTGAATTTTTATTGATATCTTGAGAAATAATGTAACTATTTGCTTATAATTTTTTTTATTTAGTAGTATGAATTATTCTGCACATTTTAAACTTTTAATTTTTATTTTCAAATAATTTTGAGTACATGAAATATTTTATCAAATTTGATAATAATAAACTTTTGTAAAGCAATATTTATAAATTTTAACAGTAATCGAAGCAGATAGTCGTTTGAGAAGCCTATGCAAAATATCAGCATATTCATACGAGACGTTTTGAAGTTACATAAATTTTTTTATTTTCGCTGTAAAACGATGCACTTACGAAGGCGTCTTATTGTACTTCGGAAACGTTTTCATTATTAAATATAATCATTCCACCACTTTTTTTCAAACTCAAATATATAAAAATTTTAATTATTTATATGTATTACTAAAACTTTATTAATTCAAGTGGTTCACTTCTTTATTAATTAATCGATTTTTTTTACGCATCAACTTTTACCGATTGTCAAATGTAGAGTATTACTTTGAAAATAACATTCAAAGTGCTAAATATTTTAGAATGCTACTACCGACATTTAATGGCAAGTAGAGAACTGTAGTAAATAAATGTGGAGTCGACCCCTTTTATGTCGAGAGAACAAAACTTTAAATATCCAATCTATTAATGCTACATTAACCAAAATTAATATCCTGGGGTATTTTTTCATAAGAAATTTATTTATTTCATCAAAAAAGGGTGTTGTCATTGAGAATTTTGAAGTTAGTGCCCTTTTATATATCTAGATAATCCATTAAGAGTAATTTAACCTTAGAATCTTTTAGTATACGTTATTTCCTTTAAAACGGTATCTTTAGTTTTAAGAAGCAATGGTTAGCGGCGGAATAATACGGGGAGGATGCTTTTTTTTCGCGACTACACAATTATGAGAGGTAACACTTTGTTGGTTATAATGAATGCGTCAAAATACATTCGAAAATCATAAAATTTCAACATCACTTCTTATTAACTAATTTCGAAGCTGTCCTGCTTGATAAAATTAATGTGTAAATAATGAATTATGAGTGCGAAGTGGAATGAATTCCCAAACATTGGTCAAAAATAAATATAAATTCTTTCTTTATACTTTTTTAAACAAAACATTTATGATTAACAGTTTGATAAAATTGAGGCCCATAAACAGATTTTTCGGAATAAAAATCTTCGAATATTGCTTTTAAAATAGATAAACAGTTTCGATTTTTGTGTTTTAAATAAACTGTATTCAATTTTAATTGAATCAAAGGATTTGGAGCTATAGAAATAAAATTGACATTAATAATACGCACTGTTGAAACCCCTTTCCAATGGCAAATTTCACAAATTCCATTATTACATACTAAAGAAGATAATTAAGATTCTACTTGTGCAGGCCTCAGTATATTAAACTGAATTAGTTTCGAAAGTCTATTTTTTAAGAAACAAGAATAATTTTGGAATAATTTTAGATTGTAAAGTAGTCAAATAAATACGACGCCCTGTGAGGATTTTTTCGGATCTTTCCTGATACACAAAGACATTTCTTCAGAAAAGAATTAACAAACGTATTTATACCAAATTTTGAAAATTCAATTTTACTGTGCGGTTTTCGTTTTACGTGTTCCGTTGTCTATGTTTAGGTGTCGGGCTTGAGTCAAAGACCACTCCGATTATGGGTTCATTTCTCATTGACCCAATTCACAAATAACAAGTGGACGACATAGGTGTATTAAAACATTTCATAATTAGCCTCGATCAAAGAGCGTGTCTTGCTGAACTGAACCTTATTACTATCCGTTGAACCCTAGTACTCCCGTTGCTTCTTCTCTTCAATAAATTACCGAGTTTCGATGCCTGCGGTAGTACACGGCCTCTGGACTTTCTCGCATTCTTAAACCGGACATTTACGGTGACACCGCTCCGCGTTGCTCCAAAACCCGTCGTCAATGCGAATATCCGATCAATGCGATCGTGAAGTGGTCGAAATATTTGGATTTTCATCTTCGTCCTTATTCCATTAGCTGGAGCGTTGGGTCATAAAACTGAAATGCAACCGTGGGGAAGGAAGAGCAATGCGAAAACTTCGAAAAGTAAACCCTTGGGGGAAGGGAAATGAGGCTCTCACTTGAAAGCAAGGGATCCCGTTTTGAAAGTGGGAATTGTAGGCGCAGTAGCTTTAGGGGATTGAAGTGACCGGTAGTGTGGACTGCATGGAGCCTTCACGAACGACCCACCTAAATGGATGGGCTGAAAATTGGAATTGTGAAAGTACTAACACGCCTTTGGAGTGGAGCAGTGTCACCATGAATACCTAGATTTGCGCAATGCATCGTAGAATGGAGAAGAGGAAAGAATGTGCCATTTCGTCCTCATACTGATCGGGTCTAAAATGGGATCGATATCTGTAATTCTGGTGTCAAGACCACATGCCACATTTGATTTTTGTTCGTTGTGATTTTGAGTCATCGTGTTCGCTTATACACCGGTAGACAAACGAAAGGTCTGTCAAGCTGTTGACGTATTTTCTTTGACATGCGGTAAATATCTACAGTGCCAGTTTCCGAATTCTGAAGTATTAGCTTGTCGAATTTTTATTTGTCGCTTTCAAATTAACACGGACTGACAGAGAGACGTCCAAAATTTGGCAGAACTTTCCGGCTTGACAAAAATTTGTATTAATAAATTTATAAATTATAAAATAATAATGTAAATAAAACCCATAAAAATAATTTTAAAACTTAGATATAATAAGTTATTTATAAAAAACAAAGTATATTATCAATTAAAAATACCTCAATACAGTTTTTGTCAGACAAATCTACTAATGTAAACTCTCAAAAATATTTCTAATGAAAGTAGTAATTGTGAAAGAATGAAAGTAGTAACGATAATTAAAAAAATAAAAGTAAATAAAAATTAATTTAATAAATTTTAATAATGGCAAAAAACCAAAGAAAGTTAACTTAAAATCTAATGTGAGAATAAATATTATTTTAACTAGAAAAATGTGAGGCACAAAATACGAATTTGCCTTCAGCCAAAACACTTTTCATATAAAGGCTCAAAAAGCCATGAAATCTTCAGAGATTTTAGAGTTAACAGCTGCCATATCAGAGTAAAAATTTGAACTGTCTCTGCTTTGAAATCTTGCATGGAACACTAATAAATGGCAATCCAAACAATGCTGTAACAAATCTAAATTCAAAATTTTAAAATTTGTTACAATATTGACCGGATTGCCATTTGTAATAAATGTAAATTGCGAAATTCGATATTTCTAACCTGCTTCTAATTCGCGCTTCAATCAGCCGTAACCATCCCTCTTAATAGCTTCCATCGAAAACTATTTAGAGGTGTTTAGGCCAACACTAAGTTACGCATTTTGTACAACATTCAAATATTGAAAGAACGTGATCGTAAGAAGCAACGCATTTATTGCAATTACAGCAACATTATAGAACGCATTGTTGATGTTGCCTGCTTGCCTAAAGGATAAACCCTATGAGTCGAATACCACCTCAAACCTCCCGTTCGAAACACGCGAAACTCCGGTGCCCTACATCAATTCTCGAGGACTATGAAGAGTTTTTTTTTTTTTTTTGGTTGCCAGAAGATCGCGCAACAGGGGGTTTTGCTCTCCGCCAATTTCTGCAAAGAAAGAGACGATTTAAAAATTACTACAGATTTTGTGGCAATGTAATTCTCACTCTAGCTGGCCTCAGGGAGTTAAATTCTCTAACTGAGGGATTGTTTGGTTTTTATTTCTCAAGAACTTTATAAGCTTTTTGTTGCGGCTCTTCTTCCGACTATGGTCATCGAGTAACGTAACTGCCCAATTAGCACAGGTATTTTACTCTTTCATCGGAATGTAGATACGTTTTCCTGAATGCACCGCAGCCTCAAAAAGATATCGTATGAATATTGTTGAACATCTCGCGCTAACATAATGGACCCAAACGCATGACCACCAATCCAGAGCAGGCATCCTCAGCCACGACTTATTAAACACTGTGCGCGAATTGGTGGGATAATGATTCAAAGACTATTCATATGTTCAAATGAGCATTAGAACTCTTTGAATGCGTAATTTTTGAAAATAATAAGCGATATTTAAATGGTTGTATTTTGAAACATTCTTCTAGTATTATATAAAAACAAGAAATGATTTTTTTGTAGTTGAGTGAAAACAGTGATATTTTTCTTCGGGGAGTGTAAATAAATCAGAATTGATTTCGCTACTCAATAAAAAATATGTGTGTTATAATTCCCTTCTTTTCTTTGAATATGAATAATAATTCGATAACTGATATTCTAAAAGGCGGATCCCCACCGCTGAACAGTTCTCCCGGCCAGTGGAAATTGAGGTAGGTGTAGATTTTACGGCTTATTTGTATTCAAGTCTAATTAGTACTCATAATTGTGCTTCGCCGATCTTAAAGTTAATTTTTTAATACATCGAATGGATGTCGAAAACTAAATAGAAATTTTCTCTTTTTGCTTTCTTTTTAAGCTCCTAAATCATTTGCAGTCTTAAGATGAACTATCCGTTTACGACGACTATCAATTATCGTCAGTTGAAACTTTGTTGCGGGAGAGTATATTTGAGAGTCGTCATGTAGGAATAATTTTGTTTACGAATGCAAATGAGTACACAGTACAACCCCTAAACGATTTACGCAAGAATACGAAAGCCGCCACAATTTCATGTGAAGCAGTTCCAAATTTGTCAAATTCTTATGCTGATCCAAAATAGTACTTCTTCGAGGTAGATGTAATCATGCCTCTCAACATTTGCCATATTTTAGATCACTAAGAAATGGTAATCCGACCACTATTCTTCGTTAAAATAGCTGGAATTTCCTTATTGTTACCAGTAACTAAAAGAGAATAAGCAAAGTTAATTGGGAAAGATACCGCTCTCTGGGCTGTGATGACAATTTTTTTAGAATCCGTTTCTTGAAGCAATGTGCTCTCGTTTCAGAGTGCTGTGAGAAATCCAAAAGAAAACTCCTGTTTTTTTCATACCGATTCCATACTCTAAAAATTTCACTCACGCTAATAACATGCAGAGTTATCTGAACTCTTAAAAAGAGTGAGTCTTACGGTCATTTTGACAAAACCGCGATTCAATTGCCTCTTTTTTTTTTATAAAACCACAGTGCTCTTCGCTTCTTCTGGACGTTAAGGCCGTTCTCTCGAACCATCTTTATACTTTGCAGAGAGTGTACAGTTACAGTTCGGTCTTATTAACTCAAGATGCTCTCCAATATAATATAATCTACGATATCTTCACCATACTGTTCAGAATACTGAAAATAATCCTTAAAATTACCGTACAACATCTTCGTGCTATCAGGGCTGTCGATATTCACTGGTTATCCTTCTCTGCTGTAACTTTGGCTCTATGTCCTACGGGACGTTACCGCTACCATAAATACTCATTAGAAATATCAGAGTTACTTGCGACATGCTTAAAAAATTCGGTTTAAAATAAACACTTTTTCTGTCTTCTCACGTAAGACGTTTTGTCATTGGTGGCCACACAATCTAGAAATACAATGAAATTAGGGATGGAAAATATTGAGAAACGAAGCGTATCTATAAAAACAAGTTGGGATTATGCATTGTTTTCTATTGCTTTAAGAAATATTTCTGACAAATATGAAGGAAATCGAATAACGCATTTCGTCATAATCGCGCAACAAACAAATTTACAGACAGACAAGTCCTAAATGTTTGAGTTAGAACTTAGATATCGCTTCGTTAGGTCAATTAAAACGAACAAACTAACAGACGTCCCAAAATCAAATTTCGCCCAAAGTTTTAAGCTGACAAACATGAGGTCAGCAGATTTATAAATAATCAAATATTAGTAGTAAAATCTACACTCCACTTAGCGGTACAAGTCAATAAAATAGATCAAACACTAAGTTAGAGGAAAGTTATAAAAGAAGAAAATTCTACATTTTTCGTATTCAGATGTAGTTCCATAATTTATTTTAAAGAATTGGTTTTCATGAGAGAACGCTTAAGGAACGCAAAAGAAAACATTTCTTTCTCGTTTATCTCTAACCTCTTACACTTCATTCGCCTTAACCACATACAGAATACTTCATCGCGGCTATAATTTGAAATGGAAGAGAAGATCTCTTTTCAGGGTGATCATTACGATCCTGTTTTATTTCTTCATTAAATGCACATATATTTACAATGATTTCAATGCAGAATGAAAACTGACAAGTAAACTGAAGAGCGGAAAAGGCAGACGTTGCGTGAAGAGTCCGTTAAGCTTCCTTTTCTTGTAAGCCTATTCCAGGTGATTTGAACCAACGCCACATACCATGTTTTAACCGTGTGACTGACTCATATTAAACAAATGAAATTATAAGAAGACACAGTTATAAGCTATTTAGGGCCTGCTGCATTGCCTTCACTTAAAAATTGTTAGGGTTTCATTGGAAGTCTCTTCTAATCTCCGAAACAATTATTTTGAATTATTACGCTAGATTCTGAATATTTCATTTATGGACATTCATGAAAGATTCGCGTACACATTAATGTTGAGGTAATAGTTGTAAAGCAATTTAGCAAATATAGTTTTTAAAGCCTTCTTAAAACCATTTTATATAACTTGGCTAGTTTCGTGTTTGTAAAGATGAAATTTTGCAGTTAATTTTCGACTCATTTGCATATGAGCTGGAGTTTAGACATTTTGTAAAACTTGTGTATTGTGGATGACAATACACTGTCTTAATATTTTCAGAATTTTACAGTTAAACAGTTTCATTGAATTAAATTCTGATTCTAGACATGAAGTACTACCTATCAGTTATTTGAAAAAAAACAATTAAGTTTCTTCAATATTTGCGTACTGAATTTTGAATTAGTGAATAAAAAGTGGAAAATTTCTTAAATGTCAACTCTTAAAGCGTTAGAAAACGGTGGTTTTAAAAAACTATTTGTATTTAATTTTTGTGAGTATATTTTTCATGTCATTAAAAATTATTCTTCAATTTTGTTCCAGTTTGAAAAACTGCAAATTACAGAATCTGCTTTGCTGCTTAGAGGTCACTAAAATTCTGATGCCAGAATTTGTCTGAGCACCAGTGTCGGAATACAATTCAAATGCAATGGAACATCTGGGTGTTGTGGTTGCTGAAGATATAATAAAAATGCTGACGTCATTTCATTTGCAACTAATCCAAATTGCACAAATTCATATTTCTAAGCTGAAGATTTCATCCTTGTCAATAGCTTCCCTGGAAAGTTAATAAGAACTGGTAACCCATCGATATGCATCCTTAAAATATCTCATACGTAAGTTCGTTGTTGTTACCACTAAACAAAGTTGATCAAACACAGTTATATCGGTAGAAAACGCTGCTCGTTTTGAGTAAAAAAGTTCTTAGAATTAATCTTTGAAAGCGTTCAGGCTGGAGAACGCTGTGAGAAATATAGAACAAACATTCTCGTTTTGAATGCATGAAGATTGCAATGTTAATGTTGTAATGCTGCCATCATTTCATACGAAAGAAATCACAATTTCACAAATTCATAGTTCAAACCTATTTCGAATCAGCGTTTTCAGGAGGCGGCCGTTAACCATCCCTCTTAATCCTCCTAGCGTCAGGCCTAAGAAATCTGGGCATTTTGAATATTGTATTTATGCATCTTCAGGATAGATCTGCTTACATATTAATGTTGAGGTAATAGTTGTACCGCAATTGCGCGAAACTTTTTCTTTCGCCTTATTAAAATCTTTCATTTAACTTGGCTGTCTTTACATTTATAAAGATGGAATATCGCAATAGATTTTTGCCCCACTTCCCGATCTCCTCGAGGTCAAAACTGTACTCTTGTGTATTGCAGATGAAAATACACTGTTTCAATATTATCAGAACTTAACATTTAAACGGTTTTATTAATTAAATTTTGAACCAAGACGTGCTGAACCACCTGTCAGCATATTTGAGAAAAAATATGATTCAAGTTTCTATAATAAATACGATAAATAATTAATTACAAGAATAAATTCTATAATATATACGATATATTAAAATTCTGATGCCTGAAGTTATTTGAGAACATTTGTATAAATGTAAAATTCAAATGTAGTAGAATACCTGGATGTAGTGGTTACTGAAGATAGTACAGGAATGCTAACACCATTTTTTAAGTAACAAATCCTAATTGCACAAATTCGTATGTCTGATTTGCTTCGAATGCGAGCTTGAAATACGCAGCCGTGACGATAGCTTCTTTAGAAAACTAGCAAAAACCGGTAATCCGGCCGTATGCGTTTTTAAAATATCTCGTAAGTCAAAGTTCGTTCTTGTTACCACTATTAAAAGTAGATCAAACAAAGATATAGGTAGGAACGTTGCGTCGTTCGCCTATGTTGCGGGTTTTTTTCAATATTTCTGGAAACAAAGTGTTCTCATTAGAGAACGCTGTGAGAAAAACAGAAGAAACCTCATCTTACTGATTATATGATGTTATGGTTGCTAAATATTTTATAGAAATCTGTGACAAATCAAAATTGCACGAATTCTTATTTCAAACGCTTTTCTAATGACCGCTTCTAAGAGGCAGCCACAAACATCCCCTTCAATAGTTTCAGCATCTTCCTTGGCAAACTATAAAGATGGTATATAAAACGTTAAAATTTCTAATACAGCCAAAATTTGAACTGGTTCGACTGGATATAATAATATAAGTATCCAGTTGAAGGACTGGATATAATATAAATATCCAGTCGAAGTAGTTAAAATATCTCTAATTTATTTGATATTACCACTAATAAATTAGAACTAACTAGGTTAAATGTGAAGGATGCTACTGTCGGGGTTATTATGCTGATTAATTTCTTCGCTCTTAATCTTGAAAGAAAGTGTTCTCGTTTAAAAGCACTGTGATAAAGTGAGAAGAAAAATTCATTGTTATGTCTTACATTCGAACCCCAAAATTTCGATCACTCTAACGAATGCTTTTCACTTTTAAAAAGGTTGAAAAATGCATTTTGATTAATTACTACGCATGCAATGTTTCTTCTGTGGGATGCGGTTTCCTAATGTTAAGGTCTCGGCTTCGGCGTCGGAGGATACCTGGTTCGAAACTTGATTCCACTCGACATACGGCGTGCCTGTGGGTGTGATGTACGTTAAATCATAAGTTGTGGGTAGAACGTCATCCGGATGGTATGAGGCACAACCCACCTAAATCCGCCTACAATACTAGATTTAAACATTAAAGAGCCAGAGGAGAATCTTTTATGATGCGAAAGTCTGGAGAGTGCGAGCTCAGGTGTAGTCCTCGTCATCTGAACGTGGTTCAAAATGACCAGGTCAGTCCCAATCTAGCCTTCGTTTTCCTTCAAAACAGGACGTTTATATTACAAAACAAAATTAAACAAAAGAATGTTTCCTTTCTTATAATATAAATATTAATTAATGGATAGTAATAATTGACAAAAAACCAAAGAAAATTAACAAAAAATATAATTTAAGAATAAAAATAAAATTTAGGAGAAAAATGTGAGGAAGAAATTAAGTATTTACGATGAACAAAAGAATATTTGAGCGAAATGCTCTAGGAGCAAACCACACTTGAAAAAAAATCAAAAAAGTCAAAATTTGAACTAATACAGCTCATTATACGTGTATCATATGAACATAAACTAACCCCGTTTCTATTCACACTATGAATTTTACTTTTAGGGATCTTAATGAGAGAGTCGTCATATATTGAGATTTTAATAATATATCTAAAATGAATAAGCAAAATGGGTCGGTCTAAGTCCTATAGAGACAATAAACACTACAAACTTCACCCACACCATATGCTCCTGATGATAAAAAAAAAACTGCTTATCAATCGGTCGACGGATTTTGTCCAATATATGAAACAAATTTACAATTCTTATAATAAAACTTGTGACTAAATTTAGTCTCAGTGGCTCGTCGATTTTTTTATCGTATTCACATTAACGCGAAAAGACAGACAGACAGATGCCCCGAAATCGGTTCTCGCCCGTTATTTGACAGAAATTTCCATCTTAACAAACATTAGATTAAACATTTATAAATTTTAAAAATTAGTAGTAAAATAAAACAGATATTTTTTATAAATAATGGTCGCTAGGGGACAAAATGCATTTCAAACTTACCCTTTCCCCTTTCCTCAGCCCACCTTTCAAAACAAAACATTTTTTATTCCATTTCATGTAATATTTATTCAAGCAGTTTTTATGTAACTAATATTAAGACAGACTGAAATAACAAAGAGTTGAGTTTCGAATCACCTTCAGAAGAATTTATTTCAGTTCCTCGCAACAAAAATTGAAACTGGAATCTAAAATTAACTTTCAGCAAATTTGAGAATAATTTTTTAAAAAAAATTATGCAATCTAAATACTCTAATCTAAAGTATGACAGGGCTGTTAAGTCAGTCAGCGTATTGCAAATCAATTTACACCCAACTGAACTGCAAGCGTACTGGTAAACATGAAAATGTCCTAACAACTATGTTCTTAGATTTAAGCGATTCTTTATTTTAATTTGAATAAGTTCTAGTACACGGATCTTGTAAAATTTAGTGAAAACTATATTTTTAATTACCTTGAAAATACTGCAAAGAATTAATGACGACGAAGCATTGAGGCTCCCTCAAAGTTCGGCAACGTTAGGCAGTTGCCTACTTTGTCTATTTGATACTCCAGTTTTGCGCGCAAACCGTGACTGTTTTGCCTTGTTTTATAAGCAAAGTAGGTGATAACCCGGCGTTTCTCGAGATCCAAATTTTTTCAAATGTAAATTCATTTGTTTTACTACAAATATAGCTATTATATAGCCTGCTGTGTTAAAAGTGACAAGGTTGGTTTTACTTGTTGACTAGTTCGCCCGAGTCGAATCGGTGTTCACTTCATTTGTCTTGTATGCGTTGCCCTATCTAAATCTGCCATTGTCATGTGACTGAATAAACTATTGCTAAAGTACAATATTTCGGTTTTCGCATGGCATTGTTTTCATTATTCAAGTTCAAGAATAATCACTAAACAATCTATCTGTAAACTATCTGTAAACATCCCAAATTTTCCATGGACTCTTTGTTGAATCAAATCCATAAATATCTTAAATATCCAATGGACTTGTGTCGAAGGGTATCCTTAGTCTTTATGCAAGCGTCCGGCGTCTATTCCAGTGTGGCCATACTACAACTCCTTTAACAGTTAGTACAATTTCTACTTTCTTTAGTGCTGTCGTTTTGTTCCTAATGATCTGTATCACTGCTAATATCATTTTTAGTTCTATTGTTATTGTTAGTGTTAGTGTTCATAATGTGCTTATAAAGTATTTGTTAGTCTTCTTTATTGAATCTTTTTGTTATCAGATTGCTGCGTGCAGCATTTAACCAATATTAGCTACTGGCTCTTAGTTGAATCACTGTGATTCATTACCATTAAAATCACACACACACACTATATATATATAACACTAATATTTTAGAGGTTCGTATAGATATTATTTTCCCTGATGAGCATCTATACGCTTTTACCGATTAACTACAGTCTCTCCATTTTATTTCAACATTTTTTGTTTTTCATGATATATATATATATATATATATATTTACTAATCTCACTTAATTTTACTTTAAATTCTAATAATCTTAGTACAATATTAATGTATTCCAAAATCACCTTCCTTAAACTCCAGTCCGTTTTTATTTCCCGCAATGGAGGTATATTAAATCTCGCTTTTTGGCATATTTATTACTAAAAGAAAATTTTCATCGCTTTCACGCGCCCACAGAAAATAATGACGGCGTCTGCTGGGCGCCAAACTTTTCTCTAAAACACTTACGTAATTTGCAAAAAATAGCTAATATTCCCTTCACTTTGAACACGTGTCTATATGTAATCCTTTATCTGAGAAAATGTAGGGATTTTATGTGCTCTTTTTGGCTTGAACTTTGGTACGACATGTCCGCACATTCCGTCACTCTCCCATAATAAATAAAAATTGGTTAATAACTCGCCCTGTTCCTTATTTAACGACTGCAACAAAGAAATCATTATATATATATATATATATATATATATATATATATATATATATATATATATATATATATATATATATATATATTTTACAAACAATTAAAACTAAAATAACATTTTCAGTATATACACCTATTAAACCAATACTTAAAATTAAATACAAAATGATGTTACCTAATTAATAATCATACAATGAAATACAGAAAGATAATTAGATTATAAACTATAACTATGAAAAAGACAACCCAGAATTGGAGTTCCAACTATCAAATGCCAATCGATCTTAGGAATCGATATATATATATATGTGATAATTTAATTTTTTAACTTTCCTAAATAATCTTAACGACACCTCATTTTAAATACTTCTACTTTCATAATTAACGGACTAGAACTTTCTTTACAAGTCACGAGGTTCTGAAAGGGAAAATTCCCTCTTCTGAGTACTTAAGCGTTCTGCGCATTCATTTCTGCCTTTTTTCAAAAGTTGATTTCAAGGATATCTAAGTTTAGCATATTGAGGAATAAATTTATTGTAAACATTTACAGAACCTAAGAACCTTTGAAGTTCTTTAACATTAGTGGGTGGTTGCAATTTTTTGATAGTTTCAATATTAGCATTATTAGGGAAAACTTTACCTTGTTCAATTTCATAACCCAAAAAGCTAATTTTAGTTTGGGCAAAAACACATTTGGATAGTTTCAATTTAATGTTTTCTTTTTCACATATTTCAAAGATTGTTTTAAGATGTTTCCAATGTTCTAGTTCAGATGAAGAGTACACAATGATATCATCAAAATAATTGCAAGCAAAATCAATTTTATATTTAGTTAATATTCTTCGAATTAATCTATTAAAAATTGCAGGAGCTACTTTAATGCCAAATGGTAATCTGCACCACTCATATAAGCCAAAATTTGTGCAGAAAGCTAGTTTTTCAGTATCTTTTGGGTGAATGGGCACATGCCAATACCCCGAAGCCAAATCCAAAGAGGAAAAAATTTTTGCTTTTGATAATTTATCTAGTAGACTATCCATGAGGGGTAAGGGTTCAGAGTCTGATTTGCATAGAGCATTTAATTTCCTGAAATCTATGCATAATCGAGTCTTTTTACCCTCATCACGTTTAAAAGCTAAAGTTACAGGAGATGAATAGGGACTATTACTTTCTTTAATTAAACCAGCTTGCAACAATTTCTCAACCTGACTCTTTATTTCTTGTTCCTCAACAGAAGAAGTACGATAAGGTCTCAAACTAACTGGCAAGTCAGAATTGAGCACAATTCTCTGTGGTTCAACTCTGAGTGCACCAGCATCATACTTGTCCTTTGAAAAAACTGAATCAAAATTTTAATAATATTTTAAAGGTAACTTGTCCAACTTCGCAGGTTTTGCGATAGCAAGGGCCCTGCTGTCGTACGACTCTTGTGGAGGGGGGAAATTGTGATAATTTAATTTTTTAACTTTCCTAAATAATCTTAACGACACCTCATTTTAAATACTTCTACTTTCATAATTAACGGACTACAACTTTCTTTACAAGTCACGAGGTTCTAAAAGGGAAAATTCCCTCTTCTGAGTACTTAAGCGTTCTGCGCATTCATTTCTGCCTTTTTTCACGCCAGCATGTAAGCATTCAACAACAACGCTCCGGGCGGGCGTAAAAACTTCTAAATTCTGGTCATGGAGCTGCAAATAAATTAAATACTTTTAGCTATGAAGAAATAAAACCTGATGCATAAATAAAATGAAGATTTGGACAAATATCGTCTTCTCCTTGAATTGAACAATGGACTGCCTTTTCTCCTTTTTTAAAGCCTGATCATACATATATATATATATATATATATATATATATTGGTCATGGAAGAGGCAATATTTGGCTTAATCTTCTTTTATTCAGGTATTGAGGATATTAGGTTATTTCTCATAGGTAAAGGATTCATTTCTTACGTAGCTCCATGACTAGTATTCAAAAGATTACACCTGAGCGACATGTTGTTGTTGTACCTCTTTCTTCATTTCTTCGAAAGAAATTTTGTTTTAAACCTCCACTCTGCCTTCCGATTTATTGACGATATTATAATCCTTAATTTTCAAGACTTCATCTCTATTTGTAATACCATATACCCAGAAGAACTCAAACTAATTAAAACCAGCAACAATCAATCTCCAGCGATCTTTCTTGATTTATGCTTAAAAACAAATTGACATTCACGGCAGAAGAAAAGAATTCAAATTTAACGTCAATAAACTTATTTTTTGGAACTCTAATATCTCATATAAAATCTACAAAAACACACTTATCAATCAACTTATAAAAATCAACAAAGTTTGCAATAACACTAATTCTGCCGAAAAGAAAATCAGGCACTTAAGAAATAGCCTCAACATTAATAAAATTCCCCCCTCACTTCACGACCTCTGATTAATGGATTAATTAATTTAATTGCTTATCAGAGAGATGTCGATGCGAAGTATAATCTTAGCGGTAGGGTCACTCAAGTCGATGATGTCTGATATTTTGCCTAGAAAACGCATCTTTTAGATATTTTTCATTTTCATATTTTACTGGTTTCTTCCACTATTTCTCTACTCTTTTTATTGTTATCGCTCTTCCATTTAATCTTCATCGTTCCCAACATACCACACTTCTCTGGCAACAGACAAAGTTAAGCGCGAAACTTGTAATTCGATACGCAGTTCACACCCCTTCAACGCCAGTCTGTACCGTGATCCTCCGCAAACACTGCCACGTCAACATCCGTCCTTAAGACACGTAAAATATTTATTCTTACTTATATATAATATTATAACATCGTATTTTTGTTTTAATTATTCAAAACTCTTCTATTTGTTTTTGGTTTTGTTTGGCATTAAGGATCTTAATTATTTGGCATTAAGGATGATCTGGAAATTGCCAGATCTGATAAAAGGATAAGAAGAAAAGACATTTTCATTGCAGTTGAAACAGGTTTGTTTTATAATTTTCTGCCATCCAAAACTCTTTCTATCAAATCATATACATGGCATGGTGTAAAAAAGAATAAATTACGATTGACAGTGTCATTGTGTGCCAATGCAAATGGATCTGAAAAATTACCTCCTTTGATTACTGGCAAATCAAAAAAACCGGGCTGCTTCAAAAATTTGAAAATGTTATCACCAAACTACCCAAGCAATAAAAAATCATGGATGACCATGTTTTTATTTACCGATTGGTTAAAAGGATTAGATGATAAAATACGAAAACAGAAACGTCGAATCATTTTATTCATTGATCAGTGTCCAGCTCATCCACCTGATTCGGACTTTCTAAAAATATAACTGTCAAGTTCTTCTCTGCATTTTGTAACAGCAAATTGCAGCCTCTGAAATCAGGAGTAATAAAATCCCTAAACCAACGTTATCGAAATCTTTTGGTGAAAACAGCTATCGCCAGTTTAGACCACGGAGACTCCAAAAATATGAAAATTGGTATCTTGCAAGCTATGAATTTCATAATGATGGCTTGGCAAAATATTTTACAGAAAACGATAAAAACTGCTTTGCCCTTGGCGGATTTTTAATTCCAGTGGATGTCAGTCCTATTGAGAACGCCGAATCTGATCATTTTGTACCACCAGAAAGATGGTCAAATTTAAGTGATGTCACTGCATTTGAAGAATTTGTGCAATGTTATTCAGAACTTCGAACATGTTCTCTTCGAACAATCGATGAAATGATCGCAAATGAAGAAACTAGTAGTGAAGAAGAGGAAAATTGCACTAAAAAGCCTTTGCCAAGTTTTCAACAAGTTTTGGCGGGTTTTAACACCATACAAGAATACCATTACCATACCATACAAGAATACCTAATGATGAAGTTAAGATGGCATTTTTAACTGTGCACATTGAGCATTTTTTGTGCATTCCAAAAAAGTCCGACAACCTAAAATAACAAAATACATTTTGTAAATGCTGAATGAATATGAATAGTAGTACTAGATGTACACTATATGCCCAAAAGTATCCGGTCACTTTCAGATTTTCACATTTTTTAGAATTTCTCAGGAAAGGTTTAACTGCCTGCCTTTACACTTCTATCATATGAAGAATAAACTGTATCTCACATTTTACACTGAAGATTCGGTTCTGAGGGCAATTAGGGGACCGTCTACAAACTTCTGAAGACAAAAAAGTATTTGGCTCACCCCGCTTCACAGAATACGGATAACAAAATGAAACTTTCAGAAATGGTAATGTTTACCATGCATAATATTTACAGGAATTTTCGTAAACTCAGTACAAATATGTGGGGAGATATAATGGTTTTCTTAAAAAATCCCAAATTTTCCCACCTGTTTTTTGTTTATAACATAAAGAGTGTTCTTTTATATTATACGAAACTTACGGAAAGAATGGCAATATGTTAGAGAAGCATTTTGTAAAAATGTGGAAAAGAATGTTTGAATATTACAGGAAATATGAGCATTTTTAGTAAATTATGTGTCACTGCGCATGTGCGAAACATAGCGTAATTTTTCTCTCAGAAATTTAAAGCAGATATATAGGCAACTTATATAAAAAAATTCAGTTCAATATCATTAGTATTCAGAAAGATATCGGCATTACAACGAGCAGAATTTTAGCTCCTGTCGAAGACAAGCTAAAAGATGAGGGGTTATACACAAATTGATATTTTGTAAACTTTTTTCTTTAAATAGTTAAATTGAATTGTATAGAGTTTAGAATTTGCTGAATACCCATGAACACTTCTAATATTCGTAACAAATAAAAAATATATGTTTTTAGAATTATTAAAATATTTTAAGAAAAGAAATCAATTAGATAAAAAAATCGTTTCGCCATAAAAGAAATATATTTAAAAATATCGTTTGGCCATAAAATTGTAATATGTAACTTGTTAATAATCATGTAAATAATATAATTAAAGTAATAAAATTTTTGTTATTTATAGTGGCTAATTAGCTGGAATTTAAGCTATGCACGTAATTGATAAGTGTTCATGGCCATTCAGTAAATTCTTACCACTATACAATTCAATGTAGCTATTCAAAGATATAAGTTTAAAAATATCAATTTGTGTACAACCCCTCATCTTTTAGCCTCTCTTCGACAGGAGCTAAAATTCTGCTCGTTGTAATGCCGATATCTTTCTGAATACTAATGATATTGAACTGATTTTTTTGTATAAGTTACCCTATATATCTGGCTTTAAATCTGTGAAAGTAAAATTACACTATGTTTCGCGCACGCGCAGTAAAACATTATTTAGTAAAAATGCTCATATTTCCTATAATATTCAAACATTCTTTTCCCACCATTAATATAGGTTAAATGGCAGGTGCTACAAATAGAAACACATTGCTAAATGAGTGTTGCAACGCCGCTCTTTTGGTTGGAGAAATTGAGGAGAGATCAGCATAGATCTTGATTGATGATGTGAGAAATGCTGCATATCAATAGTTATTCAAATTATGTCTATTAACAGGGGCTTTGAATATGGGTAGGAACATCTTCTCACTTGCTTTTTAAATCTCATCTGGTGTTGATGAGGGGTTATAAAAGATGTCGGCAATGTTTTTCATCTAGCTCATGTGATTTTACAACAATGTAACTATAGTTGCTGGATTTTTCTATAATATAAATGATTGATAATATATCGCAGCCACTGAATTCATGGAGAATGAGGATGGTTTGGTTAAAAGAAAGTTCATTTT
Organism: Araneus ventricosus; assembly: GCA_013235015.1. Classification (NCBI taxonomy): domain Eukaryota; kingdom Metazoa; phylum Arthropoda; class Arachnida; order Araneae; family Araneidae; genus Araneus; species Araneus ventricosus. The sequence goes on from BGPR01002327.1 coordinate 45,874, forward strand.
GGGAGCTTTCTTGTATAAAATAATTTAGCTTCGACTTTTTTCTTGTCAGGCTTCATAAAAAAAATTTTACATTCTGGTGGTGCCAAAACAATCAGTAACACGAATAGGTCTCCGTCTTGCCCTTTTATAGCAACAATGAGATGAGAAGTTTCTTTCTATCACCCACTTGTCACAATATAAGTATCAGTATCTCCTGTAACGACTCTCGTTTCCGTTCCTTTAGCAGCCATTTTCTGTGTTAGTAACTGGCTAAACCTGATCTTATTCCTTCAAATGGCAAGAAAATGTTCCTGTTGAACTGTGATAGACTGGTTGCGAGCTTTTATGTTAAACTCAACACAGATATTTAGATTTGGATTGTACTATCTAAGTACACTTATTTGAAGCGTTAACAGAACCAAAAGACTATGTATAAGGGATTATGGAACGTATGTGCGGGGAGGCAGGGAGCACGAATGTTCATTAATTAGGTTTCACACCACCCCACCCTGACACCACCACTACCCTAGATGCATACAATATTTACCTAATATAATTATTATATAGGCATCAGATTTTACTGAAGGTTGTTGCTTCAGCACTTTCAATTGGTTTCACCAATACAATAAGGGATTTTAGAAGTACTTACTTATAAATCCCCTCTCTGTCCTAAACTATTGATGTTGCTAATATTTAGGACTATTTTTGTCGGAAATTTAATGTAACTTAATTTAGCAATTAAGAGTTTATAAAAAACCCATCGTTTTAGAAATACTTAAATGAAACTTAGAAATCCCCCTTTTGAACCCCCTGTACCCTCCGCGCCTTTATGATCATTCTGATGCTCACGAACTCAAGAACACTAGTAGTAGGATATCATGATTATCATCAGTTTTAATATGTCACATACCATAAGCATCACTATGCTGACAAAGTTTTTCAAACATAGGAAAATGTGGAAATTTCGCTAATCGCACAATCACATATAAACATGAATAATTTAATTGCCACATTCAATGCAACTCAGAAATAATTCATCGCTCAAGAAAATATTTCCTTAATAAAAAGGAGCAAAATATTCCTACCCATACTACAATACACTAGTAACATTTGGCCACTGCCAGGAAATACTTACTTCGCCACAAATAATCAGCTTTCGGAGAACACTACCACGCATAAGCACTCTCTCTTTCTTGAATAACTAGGTTCGTAATTAAGTGACGCATAGAAGTTTTGGGCATAACTTTTTAGGACCCTATATCACAACCAGGAGATTTTAATGATTATACTAGTTCAAGGGTCCACCTTGAGCGATCCTGGTTTAGTTTCTGGCACTAGTTTAATTATTTGATTATCGCACGCGCCATATTTTATAGTGCTAACACAAGATTTATTTCTTTAACTTTTTATATGAGAAAAGATGGGAATGAAAGGCATGGATTGTGAAAGTTGCTTGATTTGGCGTGTTGTGTCACCTCTTAAATTTATGACCATCAGTTTAGTTACAGCCTATATAGTGGTCGTCAAGTTTTAATGTAGATTAGACTGAACGAAACAATATTATAATTGTTTTCAATTTTACGGTTATCACTTAATAATCAGTGAAGGATTCAGAATTTTCCATGCAAGAAGTAAATATACTTTGATCTTTAATTGTTGAGGTTTTCTGAAATATTGAACAATACCGTTTAAAATTTTAATATATGCAACCATTTTTCAAACATTCTGTGTTCGTAGAGAGATAGTCGGTCCAATCAGTATTGATTATGAGATATTTCTTTCTTCGTTCGATTAACTAAGAGTAATAAATCGTGATATGAGTGGTTCATAAATTGCAGGAAAAAATTGATCTAAACAGCAGGGCTCGAATGCTTGCAATAAAAGGTATCCCAAGAGGATTGCCTTACTTATCTAAATGACAACCTTCCAAATAAGTAATCAGTGTCTCGCTTCCCGGTGGGATACGGTAATGGTGATGGTGAAGTTATGTCCTACCGATGACGGTACATACTTTTTCAGAGTCTGTAATGCGGGTCCACAGTGCCCGATTAATTGTCGCGTCGTACCGGTCATTCAGTTTACATTCGCAGTCTAAGGCTGACCGGAGTTGGTGGTTAAGTATCTGAAATGCGAAATCAGTTTCAATAGATCTGTGGTTGTTTATAGTGTTAATTACTTTTCGGTATTTTCAGAAATTTTCTTCTTGATTCTTTTTTGTATCCACCAGAGTAAAGATATGGAAAATACAAAATTAGATTTCTAATTATAACAAGAGACGATTTGCTATCTGTAATCAATGCAAAGAAGTTTATCAATCACTTTTGCACCCATCATATTGGAAGTTCAATTTTTACTTCAATCCCTTCCAAAATGTGAGAGTTTCAGATAAATTTACTTGAATTTCCTGAGAAAAAGTGATAGCAACAATTTAGTCTCAAAACTTTCAAGAAGGCTCAATTGTTTACCACAATGGATTTGAATCCTCGTGTCTAAGTAAGTCAGACGGAGAAGGGGATTTTAAATAGAATGTAGCACCATTTCCAAGCTTGAGCTTCAGAAATAGAAGGCGAATATTCCACTTTACTTCAAATTATTTATATTTTATCTTCAGTATCTGAGAAAGCTTTAAAATTACTTAATGTACAGTAAAGTGCTAATGATATATTGATGAACTGTATATCATATTCGCCTACTCTGTCTATAACTGCGCATCTATATCTTTGTTTAAAAATGGTTAGAAAAAATGACCGGAGAATATCTTCTTCAAACAGCCGCTGATGTTAAAGGCGTAGGACTACTTTACTCGCGTGACTGTCTTGCCTCTAGGTTTCTCTTTGTTATTCGGGATTCTCTTTTGATTATTCCTTAGCAAATGCATCGTATATCAAATTCATTGGTTTACAGTTCTGTCCCGGTGCAATATCAAAACAATGTTCTTCGTTCCACAATAAAGTCTGTGATTTGGCTGCAAGTACTTCTGAATCTGGGACATCTTCATCAATGTATTCCATTTTATACTTTTCGGAATCGTTTGTAAAACAAGTGTAACTTTTGAACACACTCAAATCGATATTTATTTTAAAATGCTTATATAATGGCTGGTTCTGCAAATACTCCAACCAAGCTCTAACAACGCGTTTTCTAACTACACTACTCAAGAAAATTTACTTATGAACTTGCCGGTGTTACTTCTTTGAGAAATCACAGTCTATATCGCAAACATTACAGGCATATCCAAATTCGTTCTCTGTAAAATGTTTTACAATGCGTTTTGTACAATGTCGCTTTTCCTCAGAAATTCGACACTCAACACTGTAATTTAGAAGAGGCAAACCCAAACCTGAACTCATTGTGAACGAACCTGTTGATGTTGAAGCACCTCCTGTTAAATTGCAAATTAAAAGCCGTTGCTTCTGCGGCCATTTTCTTTTGCTTCTTATTCTCATAATAACGTTTACATCTCTCTTTTTGCAAGTAAGGCCGAACGTTTCTTATTTTGCTGTTTCTTTCGTTCCCTCTCCTGCTGATTCTTTTGTTCGTTTTTCCTGCTCTTTCTTTTGTTACTTCTACTGCTTCAACAATTTTTGTCATAACTTCTCTATATCTCTTTTGACATTTCGTTGACGTTTCATTCTTTGTAAATTTACATTTGGAGCCATTATTGCATTAAATTTGTCGAAAAAAATTTTGAACTCAATCACGAAATCGCGCTCGCGTAAACGTGGCAAGCGAGAGCGTCAGCCATTTGTGAGCGTGCACCTCATGCGCGTGACGTCACCAATTCATGCGTACTTTTGCCTAACTTTGAGACTCACTAGGCGCTGAACTGCAATTCCGATTTTCAATTTTTTTTTTTGTAATTTCTATTGTTACCCTTTATCTCTAAAATAAGAAATTAGTTTTAGCATATGCATTTACAGAGGTATAGACGATCTCCCATACAACGCTTTTCTGGCGTTTGGCGTGTGAATCAAATTCCTTCCTGAGACCCCAATGGGAGGAACGTAGTCTTAAGTTAAAAGAGATTCCATATTTGGTACTTGACAAAAGTTTTGAAATTTATTTCACATTTTGGATTTTATGTATATTCAATATAGCTGAGGAGGCTCTAAAATAACTTAAAATCCAAAATGTTTAATAAATTTTGAAACATTTTGTCAAACACCAAATATGGAATCGCTTTTTCTAACCATTTTTAACAAAAATGTTGTTATAGTGTTAACAAGTCGAAAAGATTTGCAGTATTAAAACACTTCCGCGGTAACATAAAGATATCACTGAAAATCAATTTTGAAATTAATGTACAGTTGGGCATCCTCAAAACACAATAAAATTCAAGACGCTTTTTATGTTGCCGGAAATATTTTATGGGCCGTAATCGACGTCATACATATTCCAATTAGTTTCACATTTTGGAAAAGGAAAGCGCTTCTATTGGAATTTTTTTTAAATTCTAATTCATGCAAACTGAAGAAGATAGTAAAAACTGCTCTGATAGAATAGCTTTATCAGGTCAGAGGTTTAAATTCAAGAAAAGATTTGTAAACCATTTTTTCTATTAAATGCAGTAAATGTTACTCAGAGCTATGAAGAGACTTTTAAGGGGTTTAGTTTATGAAGTGATGTGTTGCCACATACAAATTAGACAGCATTTGTTGAACGACGCTGCACGCCGTGTTTCAAAATATCAAGGCCTTGCCGCATTTCGGCTTTCGTTGGAGGGTTTCATTCAACACATTCGTCCCCTTCGGAATCATCAACTTTTATTGCTTGGTCTTCCTCACATACATCTTAGCAAATTTCCAAGTCTGTTATAGTGGAAGCTACTAGAATATCCTCATCAATGGACATCCAATCTTCATACTCATCCTTTTGCATACCTTCAGGAGGTTCAATAACAGTTATCGACGGTCACGTCCCTGCCCGCTAAATGAACGATCTTCAAAGACAGGACATGAAAAATAAACCCCAAAATTCTTCGGATATGTGGGGCAAAGTGGCTCCCAGATGTTTCCATACAAGTGGAGCGAGAAATTCTATGAACGCCAATTGGTAAAGCTGGTTGAAAATGAGGGGTCGTTCAATTGTCTATTTCAAAACTAATAACATTAAACATTGTAGTGATCACACTAAGCGAATAATTTTGGGTACATTTAAATGCGTTGGTTCGGGATTAGAGGTTTTTGATAAGAGAAAGCGAATTATAACATTAACCGCGATCAAATTAAGTGGAGTCTACTGTAGTAAAAATTGCTCTGGTAGAATAGCTTTATCAGGTCTTGGGCTCAGAGCTTGAGCAGCCTTTCAAGGAGTTTAATTAAATGAAGATATTTGTTGCCGCAAACGAATTAGAGTGCATAATTGCTTCAAATTTCTAAAGCGCTTTCACACTATGTATCTCAATCTGTTAAAGTTTCAAATTTTCCACACCATGAATGTAACTATATCTGTAAACGTTTTGTTCCCACGTCTCTCGGCACATTTATACATCAAAAATATTTTCCTAAATATTTGTGATTTAAACTTTATATTTCGCTTAATAACAGCGTTTTGCAAAATAACATGACTTCAAAGTGTTTAACAGTAATTTATATGCCAAAGAGATATACATATGGAAACATTTTGATTTTAAAAAAGTGAAAATAAATAATTTAATATCTCCTGACTAGTTATACGCTAAAAATTCGTTCCAAGATATACCGAATCTATAAGTATCTAGCATCTTGAAAGTAGTAAGTAAAAATTTTTTTAAAAAAATCAGAATGTAGGGTTGATTTCTGGTTTCTTTCAAAATTAAAATATATTCCCCAGTATATTCAACTAACCTTACTATATACTTAACTTCATTTAATATTATATGTATTCTTTTATTTACTTCATCTTTAAAGAAATCAAACTGATTCGGAAAGGTCTGTTTATATGTGGACCGTAAAACTCCCGTTCATGAGGTTTTATGCCTCCATTTCTTAATTTTTCTTTTTAAATAAAACATTTAACTATGAAAGCGTTCTTAAATATATCAAATTTGAAAAGTGTTTATCCCTCATGCTAGGAATCCGGGGTATAAACAAATCTAGGTTGTTGTATCAGTAAACGGGAACAGAGGAGTAGAGTCCTAATAGGCCTTAACGGCCAATCTCCAATCCCTCCCGCAGAAGGTACGTCCCGTCGACGGAGTGGAGGTAACCGAATAGTTAACCGGCGACTTCTCCCCATATTTGAAATGCGCCCCTCCATCCCGATGGGATGCTCTTGAAAATGTTTGGAAATGTATACTAAACTACCTGACAGGAGAAGATGGTTTGTTTGATTAATTAGGAGATTACAGTATCTGTCTCTATCCGACACAGTTTAAGAGTGCCTGACCTTAAGTATGAGCAGCGGAGCTTACATTAGAAATTTGGGTCGCACTGAGTAATATTCTTATGTATAGTATACTTTTGCTTTCCTTCCTCACCTAACGAAGTCATGCATTTTTAATAATTTGCCTAACAATTCAAAACGGTGACCAAATATAACGCCAAAGGTCAAAGCATCATACAAAAAATTCTTTTCGCCAAGCGTATCTCGCTTCTTCCTTCTAGATGTTTCGAAATCCATTCATTGTCCTAACGGCCCTATTTTTACATCGGCAGTTTATTGTCCTGAGGGCGGAATCTTTTCTTCCACTTTTGTTTTATTTAGCGTATTAAAAAAGTGAATCAGTCCAGAAGAGTTTCACCTGAAAAAACAGTTTCATTGTCCTCAGGACATTAAATTAATTATCGACGGAATTACTAGTGCTTGGATGAGAATAAACCGGATAAGCAAGAGGGTTCTCGCTTTCCCTAGGTTCTTAGAGCATATTAATGGACGTGTGACTGTATTGGACACATATACGGTGATGGTGTGTAACGTCCTACGGAAGGGGTCTGTGCCGGCATAAGTGATGGCCATTAGGTGACAGGCCACAGTACCCGTGTTATTATTGCAACTGCCTGATCATTTAGTTTGTGTATGACAAGAGAGGAAGGGTTTCTCTTAATGTATATCTGCAGTTTATTTTAAGGAATTGTCTTTTTTCTTGTTTTTCTAACGGATACACTAAAATAGAAGAAACAAAAATAAATTAGGAATACAATATATATATTAAATATTTCTTTCGGAAAATAAGAGAAAAACAGAATAGTAGCTAAGCGTTGCTAAGAAAAAAAGTTAGAAAATAATAATTAAAAATTTGATTACTTGTTCTGTTTTGTGTCCCGAAATATTCACACGGGTTTTTCGACTTCTTGCTCTTCACAGTGTATCATTTTAAATCTAAGAGTGTAATTATTTCATTATGCGCAAGCCAAGAATCCATATGAATTCTTTCTCTCTCTCTAGAGCATCCTTATAACTTGTCTTATTTGTGTCTGCTTAAGACTAAACTTAAATGTTTGTCAGTTTACCTTAAAGGCAATGAAAAGCTTCATTACAGAAAGTTGAAAATTATACTCTTTAAAAATTATTCTACTAACTTACTATTTACTGCACAAAAATAAAATCAGTTTCAAAAAACTTACTTTTATTAGTGTACTAAAAAAAGAATAATTAATTTTAATTACTTATTTACTTTTTAGTCTTTAATTTATGATGCATCTTTATAAATATTATTCAATGTTGAAATAGCTTTTCTCAAATCAATGAAAATGGCGACCACTCTCAGGAAAAATCGCAGTGGTTAATGGTAACATTCACCAAAAACCGTGAAAAGGAAGCTTCGCCTGATGTATCATAGAAGTACACCGAGTGCACTTTAAATTTATGCATGGATGCAGAATATTCAAGACAGAAAATTTTAAAAATCACTTGGCGGAAAATCGAACATAGACTGGCCATTCTAAGTGCCACTAAAGAAACTTTATGTCAGCTCTTTTCTGAATCCGTTCGCCGCAAACTGCATTTAATTTCAACTTTCCTCATATTTGTTATTAATGTTCAGAATAACAAAGATCTTCTTAGAAAAGTAGAAATTTCATGTCTGCCAAATCGGTAAATGTATCTTATATCTCAATGACTGAAAATAGAGATAAAATGAATCGTCTAATGTATTTAAAGTAAATTTTCTTCATCAGTTCACTTTGTGAAGACGTGTTTCAGTGTTTAAATTGATATTTCTTGGTTAAAATTTAATCGTCTTTTTAAACTTAGAAATTATTCCAAAAACAATTAAATAATTTTAGTGAACATTGCACAGCATGTACTTTAAAGACCTATGTCTTTAAACAAACGAATTATTTAATTTTGAAAGAAATTGGTCTTTTGAAGGCAACATTTCATCAAATAAACACAATAATGATTATTTTCTTTATTTTTTTCGGTTCACTGATACTGAAAAAGAAGTTTTAGGATAATGATACATTTCTTTCATTTCAAATAAAAAATTTCAAAAAACAATTTTGGAGGGCTGGTATTGAATTAAGACAATCTTTGCCACATGGTATTGCCTGAAGATGGCTTTCACCTGACATTGACCTGAGGTCGGAATCGGTTCCGAAGTAGACAAATTAACTTTGATACTCACCGAAGATGTAACACAGCTATTTCGAATTCACAAATTGCCTGCGAAGATTTTCGGGTCTAATCTGGTACCCCCGGTTGGGTTGGGAGACGTCACTTTTTCCGCGCGTTAACAACGGGAAAAGTGACGATGTTACAACCCAACCGAGGGTACCAGAATAGACCTCTTTGACTCTGGCGCTGCTTGAGACGTTATTATAAATCCTTCTACAAGAATAATTCCGTCAAAATTTTTCTCAAACAAAACGCCATGTTTTGAGATTCCCTTTCTTACATAGGTTTTTATCATATGAAAAATTATTTCTTAAGAATATTCTCCCTCTAATATCTTTTAACAATTACTTCATAATTTTTGGCAACAGTTGATTATTCCAAATTCCTACGACAGTTGCCTATGACGTATTTTACGTCACAGCAGGTATATAAGCTCTACTTGGTTTTACTGAACCACACTCCTTCTTTTTGTGAGGTCGATGCAGCATGGTGTGTTAAGTGTAATAAGATGCTCTAATTTGATGTTTACAGTAAAACCCCGGTAATTCGGACACGCGCTAATCCGGAACCCTCGGTAATACGGACGGTCCATGGAGAATGATGCAAACCCGCATCCTGCGCTGATCCAACCCATGGATCAGAATGTTATTCAAAACATCAAGCTGGGATATCGCAAGTTGCTTCTTCTCAATGATCCTGTATACAATGAAAACTTAGAAAAAACACTGAAAAATGTAAATTAAAAAGATGTCGTTTCCAGTCTTTCTAACTGTTGGTCATCTGTGTCTACATTGCTGTCAGCAAGTCGTAGAAAAATTTGCTTCCCAATTTTATTGATTCTGAAGTTGAAGAAAATATACAAACTGAAGAAATTCAGCTTGCATCACTCATTAACCAATTACAAAACACGAACCCGATGTCTAATACTGAATCCCTCTAGTGGGCTGCTGAGGCTGACGACAGTTGGCTCGAAATGAAATTTTAAGAGACGGCGAAATTATCAGGACGGTAACGGCAGAAGATGATGATGATGATGATGACGACATCACCCCTGTAAACTCCGTCAAAATTTCTCATTCTGAGGCTGTGTCGGCACTCAACACTTCATTACAGTGCGCTGAAGAGCAAAATTTTGAAGCAAACGAAATTATGCTCCTCAGACGTTTAAGAGACAGCGCATTTAAATTAAAAATTGGAACGGCCGCTCAAAAAAAGTCATTGACTTTTTTGGACACTGATTATGTTCATTCACTTACATATGTTGTAATTATGTATGTGCATATCATGTTCATACTGTATCATGTTCATTCACTTTAGCCATACAATGTTAGTTCATACAAATATACCATAATACCTATACATACAATTTTTAAAAAAGTGTTTTACGCTATTTTTAAAATCCTCGCTAATCCGAAAATTCCGCTAATCCGGACGTCCATGTGCCTGAATTCGTCCGGATTACCGGGGTCCTACTGTATTAAGTTATGAATCAGTTAGCTCGTGTAGTTGTATTTAAGCTTTTTGTTTTCGGATACAAGCTGTTCTACTAAACTTTATACGTATTTCATTATGACTTTCTATAAAGAAAGTGTATCGTTCGCATGTCTGTTATTTAAAAGGCTCAAAACACTAATTTTATTGACTCAAATTAGTATTTTTACGTAAGAAAAATGTTGCGATATTGGATAAAAGTTCAATTTTTCTTATTTATTAATTAATTTCTTTTTTCAACAAATTAATTAATGAAATTCCTTGGAAAGTGTTAGCAAGACGTTACGAAACTTTCGTTGCATCAATTCAGAAGAGGTTTCCAAACTACTTTGTTTCTTACCCCTCAGTATTGTTGCGGAACGACCTATTTATTGCTGTAAATTATCTCAACAGGTTTGCAGAAAAGATACAGAAAAACATGTTTTGAAACGGTGTTCCACGCGGAGTGCCTCTTAACTGCCAAGGAAGTAAATTTAGATCCAGCTTCATTTGACATCGCTTACGGCTATAAGACGATTACGAAATGGAGCGTCTAGAATTTTAATAGGAAAAAAAACAAATTTAAGTCGGATTTTCTTGAAATAGGTTCTGTTTTTGAGCTTCGATGTAGGAATTGATAATTATCAAATGAATACCCTAAAATTTCTGTGAGTATCAATAAACTGTTCCAAATGAGAGCTTTACAAATAGGCTTTTAAAAGAATTTTTCTTTAAGCGAAGTCGATATTCATTGCCCACTGTAAAGCTTTAAATAAAGCAAGAGATTCTAGTACATTTTCTATATTATTCTAGGGAGAATTAAACATTGCTCACTTATTTTAGTTATAAAAAAGTCCTGTTTGAAGGTACAGGAGTTCTATTTCGTTACAGACCTCGTTATTTCGAACCATTGTCAGATGATCAGACGTCACCTGATTCGGCAATTTTTACCTTTCCATACATCGACAATTTACATCTAGACGGATTTAATGTTCGCCAGGACTGTATGCACCGCAAATCTTCCTAAAGTCGAGTCTTGAACCCAAATTCTTCCTGAACCGAATCCTAGACTCTGTTAAGTGGCTAACGCGGCCGTCATGAGATTGCTAAAGAAAGCTCTGTGTATGACTGCGGTAGATTAGAAGCGATGCTTTTACGCATTTCGTCGGACTAATTTGATGATTCTGAACTGAAGTAGTACAACATGTCTTTAAAAATCATCCAAGGACAAGACTTCTGTTTAGTCTACTATCTTTAATTCTGTCTCCTTGATTAAGTTAAAATATAAATGATTTATTTACAAAATGCTTTTTCTAATGAAGAACGGAAAGTAAAATTAAATCCTTAAAATATAAATGATTTATTTACAAAATGCTTTTTCTAATGAAGAACGGAAAGTAAAATTAAATCCTTAAATCTGGTCAAATTAATATTGATGTCATTTTCCTAGCTTTTTGAAAATCTGTTGAAATTTGATGAACGATTTCATGAATCCTACATTAATAAGCAGTTCTTTCTATAATATAAAGAAAAATTTGAATATTAATATTAAATCTCATATATAATTGCTATTTCTTACTATTAATAAAATTTAAACAACATTCAACTTTTTTGAAACTTTCGATATAAATTGCCGGAAATATTTTGATAGACGTCACATTTATTTAATGATATTCAAAATTTGAATACTTGGAGCACTTTTCCTGGGACATTTTTTAATCAACATTTACAAATCTTCCTCTATTGCAAACTTTAGAAAATATTGAATAGCACAATTCAGGATTTCACTATCTCTTTCATGGATTTTGAAGTGAGGGATTGGAAATCCAAGCTCTTCTTTGCGCATACGTGTTGCATCTATTGTCGCCCTGTATACGATATTTGTCTCTTATCCTAATATATTATGATTTACATGAAAAACAAGCTAACTGATACAGAGGCAAGACATGAAAAGGCAACACCAATTGACGTCTAAGCTGCAGAGAGGACTTGTCTTTCCAAAATTTCGGAACAATAGAGAGTTTTTTTTTTTACTGAAAACCCCATTTTAAAGGAAATAAAGGATTTTACTTAGGTATTACTTAATGGTTATTATATAATTTAAAGTATCACCCTAATTTTTTAAAAAATTTTAAATGCCCTCATTATACGTTTCTGCATGGTGGAAGAGGAAAAAGCGCACGAACTACTTTGAGCTCATGAATTTATGGTAGGCGTAGAAAATCATACAATAAGAACATAATTACGCTACCCAAAGTGTTTCATAAAGCAAGTTGCAATAAATTCGAATAGGAACTAATAATTATGAAAGTAATTAATAATAATATGATTATTAATTATTAAAGTGACATAATGCAACATATTGAATAAGCCTTTTTGTCTTGATATAAGAAATAAATCGAAATCTCAGCTTACAATAACAAATGTCAGGTGTTTCGACGAACCTTTAACAACTGACTGCTCACTCTAACTCCCATTCAGTTTATCCCTCTTTTTAGGTTTAATTTATATTTCGCTTTGCTGATATTGAATTTCAACAGTCATCACATCATTAGGTTTATACTCAATCTATCCTGTTTAATGTAGAGTTGAAATTACTCTTCAGAGACCTAAACTAACATATTCTATTACCTTTAAATCACCTGGCTACTACACTAGTTCATATTGTATATTTTACAAAATTTGGAAGTCAAAAATTAATTTTTTGCACATAAGAATAATTGTAGACCATTTGGGCCAATAAAATGTATTCATACTCTTCAAGGAAAAGTTTCTCAGCAATGAGTACACAATCCGAAAACTAAGAATTACGAAGAAAATATTTCACACTGGCTATTTCTCTTTTATCCAAGTATCACATTAGAAGCCTTGTAATGAAGAGGGATTGTCTGAAATTCCCTTCGTCTAAATTGGCATGAAGTAATTTCTGGATATCTCATGAATGAGAATTTATCTTCTCAGATCCAAGTGATGGAAAATACTTAATCATTCACCTTGTCATTGATGTGTTGTCATACTTTAGAAAGAAATAAGCACAATAATAAAAATACAAAGCATGATTTGAGTCTTAGGGCTGTTTCAGGATTATCAAGTTCAATAAATATTACATTGGTGTAGATATATTTTTGATAATAATGCGAATTCAAAAGTCTTTGATTTTGAATTCGCATTCGTGTATTAGGACTATGATTTTGAAAATGGAATTATTTTTGGCGTTAATATATCCTTAAAATAACGAATTCTGATAAAATTGACTATTACATCTACCAGAATTTCATCTGTCAGAAGAGAAACGCGTGCTTTGCTAAAGTTTAAATAAAATAGTATAGTTTGGTTTTGAAATGTGAAACAATTATACTCGCTGATCCGTTTGTGAAAAAATCTGTTTCTAAATTCACAATGTTCCGTGGAAGGGCTGAAAAAAGCTTTACGTTCATTTCCTACATTACATAAGATCGTTTTCCGAATTTGTTCTACCACTCAGAGTTTCAAAATAAACACTTTTTAGAAGAGAATGAAGACTGCTCGTCGAATTGTGTTGCAACAAAAAGTTATCGTTCATGAAAAGGAGTCCCAAAAAGGGGATGTTTGAAGTTGGTTTGCTTTCACTTAAAACTTCAATTATTTTTCGACACCTTGAATCTAGAATGGGAAGCAAGGAAATTTAGAGGGATATTTCCCATGAACATCTCCCAGAAGATCCGAAGTGGAACAGGTTCCAAACCTTTTTCTAGATTATGTCTACAGGAAACCTTTTATTAGGGACTTTTGGAAAACGCCCATATTTTGTATGAGCTGTAGATTAGAATGGTATTCACTCTGTATGTGCGTCACTGAGAG